>SJYX01019345.1:269309-291199 GCA_006410675.1 Oreotragus oreotragus | reverse complement strand
CAACACCACAGTTCAAAAGCATCAATTCTTTGGCACTCAGCTTTCTTCACAGTCCAACTCTCACATCCATACATGACCACAGGAAAAACCATAGCCTTGACTAGATGGACCTTTGTTGGCAAAGTAATGTCTCTGCTTTTAAATATGCTATCTAGGTTGGTCATAACTTTCCTTCTAAGGAGTAAGCGTCTTTAATTTCATGGCTGAAGTCACCATCTGCAGTGATTTTGGAGTCCAAAAAAAAATAAAGTCTGACACTGTTTCCACTGTTTCCCCATCTATTATTTCCCATGAAGTGATGGGACCGGATGCCATGATCTTTGTTTTCTGAATGTTGAGCTTTAAGCCAACTTTTCCCCTCTCCTCTTTCACTTTCATCAAGAGGCTCTTTAGTTCCTCTTCACTTTTTGCCATAAGGGTGGTGTCATCTGCATATCTGAGGTTATTGATATTTCTCCCGGAAATCTTGATTCCAGCTTGTGCTTCTTCCAGCCCAGAGTTTCTCATGATGCACTCTGCATATAAGTTAAATAAGCAGGGTGACAATATACAGCCTTGACATACTCCTCTTCCTATTTGGAACCAGTCTGTTGTTCCATGTCCAGTTCTAACTGTTGCTTCCCGATCTGCATATAGGTTTCTCAAGAGGCAGGTCAGGTGGTCTGGTATTCCCATGTCTTTCAGAATTTTCCACAGTTTATTGTGATCTACACAGTCAAAGGCTTTGGCATAGTCAATAAAGCAGAAACAGATGTTTTTCTGGAACTCTCTTCCTTTTTCCATGATCCAGCGGATGTTGGCAATTTGATCTCTTAACTCCCTCACTAGGGATCAAACCCACTTAATCGCTGGACCACTAGGGAGATCCCTGTTGAACTTTTTAAGATTCCACATGTAAGCAATACACAATGATTTTTTTTTTAATGTAACGTAACAGAGCACAAGAATCAACAGGTAGGGGAAGCAGTGGAAAGAAGCTCTAACCAAGCAGCTGGCCTACTGCTTCGCTCCTCCTGGCAGAACATCTCCAGCTGTCTGCCCCATCATCTCTACTTCCTTACCTCCTGCTCCAGCATGGCCTCCATCCCACTGCAATCCTGAATCAGCTCCTGTCAAGACCAAGTGCAGTGGACCTGAATCTTCTTTCTTGGCTTCCCTGAAACAATAGACACCCTCCATCACCTTTTCCTCTGTTGCTTACTCCTCTTGGCTCTGGAGACACAGTGCCTGCCCGGCTCCCCTCCTCTGCTGCTCAGCCTCTTCCGTATACGGTATATAGTCTTGCTTAGGCAATCTCATCTGGTAACTTAGCTTTAAATACCAACTCTGACTTCTGGGCTCCAGACTCCTATTGTCTAACCTCCTCCCTGACATCTCTGCTCAACTAAGAAATGCTTCTTGTCATGTCCAAAACATAGCTCTTTCCCCCAGCCATTTCCCACAAAACACTAGCCAACCTCTCCACCTAGAGAACTTTCCCTTCAGTCTCCCTCATTCTTTCCTATTTTATGTAATGCTACTACTTTCCCCTCCTCAGTTGACTAACCAAAAATCTAACTGTTTTTCCTGACTCCTCACTTGCTCTCACCCTTGCATCTAATTCACCAGCAAACCCAGGCAGCTTTATCTCTAAAAGCCGTCTCAGTCACCCCTTATCACCCTCCGTCACCATCACTGTCTCACCTAGATTACTGCTTTCTGTTCCCCAGCTCCCGGCAACGACTAATCCTTTCAGTGTCTCCATTCGGTTTAGTTCAGTCCCTCAGTCGTGTCTAGCTCTTTGTGACCCCATGGACTGCAGCACGCCAGGCCTCCCTGTCCATCACGAACTCCTGGAGTTTAACTCAAACTCATGTCCATTGAGTCAGTGACGCCATCCAACCATCTCATCCTCTGTCGTCCCCTTCTCCTCCCACCTTCAATCTTTCCCAGCATCAGGGTCTTTTCCAGTGAGTCAGGTCTTCACATCAGGGGGCAAAGTATGTTTTGCCTTTTTCAAAAGTGTCATTTGGTTGAACTCTTATAGTATGTAGCCTTGTCAAGCTGGTTTCCTTCATTGAGAAATATGTGTCTAAGTCTCCTCCTTGTCTCATGCCTCAGTAGTTCTTTTCTTCCTAGTGCTGAAGGATATCCCATTGTCTGGATGAACCACAGTATAGTTATCCCTCCTCACATTATCACATTTAGTTATCCATCCACCTACTAAAGAACATCTCGGTTACCTCCCAAGTATTGGCAGTTATGACAGAGCTGCCACAACATTCATAGGCAGGCTTTTGAATGGGCATATGTTTTCAATTCATCTGGGTAAATATCAAGGAACACAATTGTTAGATCCTATGGTAAGAAAGTGTTTCGAAACAACCAGTCTCCCCACTTTGCATTCCCACCAGCAGTGAATGAGAGTTCCTGTTTCTCCACATGCTCAATAGCATTTGTCGATGTCAGTGTTTCAGATTTTAACCCTTGTAATGAATGTCTAACAGAATCACATTGCTTTTTCAGTTTGGAATTCCCTGATAACATACGATGTTAAGCACCTTTTCCTTTGCTTATTTACCATCTTCTTCAGTGAGATGTCTTTCAACTCCTTTGCTCATTTAAAAATTGAGCTATTTCCTTTTCTTATTGAGTCTTAAGAATTTTTTGTATATTTTGGATGATAGTCCTTTATCAGATACATCTTTTGAAAATACTTTCCCTCAGTGAAAACTCAGTGATTTGTCCAAACATTACTTTTTAACCAGAAAAAAATAGAGCTTTTCCCATTCAGTACAATATGTATCACCCAGGCGAGTGCTTCAACACCTTCAACACCTCCATCACCCAAGAATCCTACAATCTCCCTGAGTCCTACACTAGGACCCCTCTCGGCTCCTCCCAGTGGCCTGGCTAACATCTTCCCTCAGACACTGCCCTATCCAGCCTTCCTGAGCCTGGCTGTTCCCTAACGCTCCCTCTGAACCTTGCTCTGAGATTTCCTACCCCTTCTCTGCGGACAGAGGATGAGGTCACATTCCAGGGATGCCCCTGGCAGCCATGAGCCAAGCACCTGGGAGCGGAGTTTGGTTTGACCCTCAGAGGCAGAAGGGCAGAGGGGCCACAGCAGAAAACATTGAGAAGAGTCAGATTTCACGCCTGGGGTGGGGGCTCCTCTGCTCAGGAGGTCAGAACATCTCCCCAGCACCCAGAAGGCCAGTGCCCACGGCTGATTGCCTGCTTTCTCCAAGAGAGATGAAGACAAAGAGGAGCGAATGAGAAGCAGTGTGGTAAGAGGAAGCAGGCTCCAGGAACCAAGCTGGCCCCCAGGGTGGAGGAGCTGGGGCAGGTTGGCAGGGAGCCTCTCCAGCGAGTCCCTGCATTTCATCTCTTTGTGTCTTTAGCTCTTGGGGATTAGGAGTGACTGGGACAAGGGTCAGGGAGGTCTGCAGCACACATTACTGTGCAATTTTTTAAAAAGAAAAAGAGTGCTTTCATCTTTTGACAAGGACAGCTGTTGCCAAATGTCTGCTTTGGGGCTCTCTAGCTCCTTGATTTCTACAGTCCTTAGATTTAACTCAACCTTACTGTTTTCCAGTGATTCAGACTCCTCATTTGCCAAATGGGGATGACAACAACCCTTCCTCCATAGAGTAACTAGTAACTGGGACCACTAGATGAGTCTATATACAGGAAATGCATATATATATATATATATACACACACATATATATGTATATATATATTTATATCACATATATGTATATTTATATATACATATATATATGGCTGTTCTGAGTCTTTAGTTGCAACATGTGGAACCTAGTTCCCTGACCAGGGTTCAAACCCAGGCCTCCTGGATTGGGAGGGCAGAGTCTTAGCCACTGAGCCACCAGGGAAGTCCCTAAATGCTTTGGATACATAGAAATAGCACACAAAATACTATGGAGCTGTTTGCTGCCATATTACCATGGTGTTATGATTCCAGGGGTGACAAATAAAGCCTCTAGGGTGAGTGGAGGGGTTGAGGTTTGGGGGGAGCATACAGAAGAGACTGGAGGGGGATGGGGTACCAGCAGCAGGTAGGGGTGAGTAAGAGACAGAAGTGGCTGGGAGAGGAGGATTCCTACCCAGGAAGGGACGGCAAGGTGCACTCTCCCCAGCAGGTAGAAGTAAAGAGGTTGCGGCTGGTAGGAGCAGTGATACCATCTGTGAGGTTGATCTGTTTAAGTTTTATAGGGCAGAGTGGGCCCCAGGGAAAAGTGTCCTGGTTCTAGCATCCCAGTGTAAAAGCACACGCCTTGCTTAGAGCTGAGGTCCCTACTCTGCCCTTCCCATCCTACCTAGACCTTGGGACCACCCAGGATCAGGATCAGAGGGCAGTGGGGGGAAAAGATTGAGAGCCAAAACTGGGGATCGGCCCCTTTTCCCACACAACAGGGGCTGGAGCAAACTGCAGCTGGGCTTTGGTTTTTGACAGCAGGAAGCCTTCCCACAAGGGCCAGGAGAACCAAGTCATTTTCCGCAGCAGGGGAGTGGAGACCTGCCACCTTTCCAACCTCCTGGCAATGCCCCCAGCCCTCAGGTGCTGGGAGGAACAGAGAAGCAGCTGAGGGGCCCATGGGGCCGAGGGGGGGATGACCACAGCCACCACCGCAGCATCTATGTGAGGTCTGGTCAGGACGTGGATGGGAGGAGGCGCCCTACTCAACCTCTATTGCCAGAGGAGAAGCCAGCAGCCCCAACCCGGGGCCAGCTCCTCCTGCAGCCGGCTGAGGAACCTCACAGCAATCTCCTGTCCTCATCTCAGATCTCCTCCTTTCCTGAGACCTGATGCCTTCATTATGTAAATGGCAAAGTTGACACTGGGGACTCACTTCTACCTTACCTGCCACAGCACCTGGGCTGGGTGAGGAAGGAGGGAGTGGACAGGCTCTAGGCTTGGGGCTGCCCGGTTGGATGCCCTGGGGTCCCCTCACCCTGAAACACAGGCTGTGGGTACAAGTGGCCTGTGGTCTATTTGTTTCTGTGCTCTGGGCCCTACTCCCAGCACAGGTGTAACCTCTGATCAGGTTGCCTGTGGGAGGGGGGCTGGTGGAGTTTCTTGCAAAACTTTTCTAGGAAGAAAAACAAGGGTGAGGGGTAAATCAGAAATACTGTTGCCTCAGGCAGTTGGAGCAGATTGCTTATAACAGGCATCTTATTTCACAATGTGAAATAAGCAATTCATCAAACTCTATCATTAACAGTAACAGTGATAATAATAATAACAACTAATAATGTGTCTGAAGAAGCCTCACTTGGGAATCGGGAGGGCAGTGTTCTAGTCCTGGCTCGGGCAGAGCTGTGAGGAATGCTCACTTTTCCCTTTGGACTGGGTTGATGCTGATAGGAGGGTGAAGTCATGTCTGCAGGGTAAGGACAGGAAAAACTTGAAGGGTGGAGACCGCCAGGAGCCTTGGGGCAGGCAGGGGCTTGGGAGGTGATAAGAGAAGTCAGCGTGGACACTGATATGGAGAGTGGGGGAGAGGTGGGGGTGACATGGGAGGAGGGCAGAGTGGCATCCTGTGTGAAAGTGAGAGTGTTAGTTGCGCAGCTGAGTCCCACTCCTTGCGACCCCATGGTCTGTAGCCCACCAGGCTTCTCTGTCCTTGGAATCTTCCAGGCAAGAATACTGGAGTGAATAGCCATGCCCTTCTCCAGGGCATCTTCCCAACCCAGGGATCAAATCTGTGTCTCCTGCATTGCAAGTGGATTCTTTACTGTCTGAGCCACCAGGGAAGCCCCGTACTGTGGAAGTGCAGAAAGTACTGTGAATGCAGGGAAGAGTGCACTATGAACCAACCCTCATCCCAGCAGCTCCTCACAGCCTCCTTGGCCTCAGCCCCTGGGGCTGGGTGAATCTTTGCAGCAGGCTGGCTCAGAGAAGGGAGCCCAGAAAAGGCAGGTGAGGACCAGCCAGAGCAGGGTTTGTTGATCCTTAGAGGTCAACCCCCTTCTGAGAATCTGGTGCTCCCTCAGCCCAGAAAAAAATAGACACACAACCTTGCATGCATGGCAGGGGGGCTGCCAGAGCCCACAAAACCCAGCCCACAAAATCCTCTCTCTTCTTACCATCCTGACATTGCCCATGTGCCTGCTCCTCCGTGCCCCATGCCAGCACCCCAGGAGCTAAGACACAACCCCCTGCTTCGGGGCAGCCTGTGGGCCAGACCAAGATGCAAACCCAAGGGGCTCAGAGCTAAAGCACAGGGGCTGGTGGGAATTCCCAGGAGGGAGGGGTTCATTTCCAATCTGGGGAAGCAGCCTTGGGAGCACAGCAAGCCCACAGGCTCTGGAATCCGCAAGCTCTCCATCGTACAGTGGGGATCTGGAACCAGCTCTTAGGATTGGTGTGGTACACAGTGTCTGCTGTATTTCAATATGTATTTCTTTGGCTGTGCTGGGTCTTAGCTGTAGCACGTGGGGTCTTCCATCTTCGCCGAGGCACACAGGAGCTTCAAGTTGTAACATGTGAACTCTTATTTGGGATCTAGTTCCCGGACCAGGGATTGAACCCAGGGCCTCCTGTATTGGGAGCGGGGAGTGTTAGCCACTGGACCATCAGGGAAGTCCCTTGTCCGTGGTATTTAGCAGAGAGCAAGGTTCAGGTAAAAGGGCCATAAACACAGAGGAGGTGAGCATCCTGCTGGGTGTGGTAAGCTGGATGACGGCCCTCCAAAAATGCCCATGTCCTAGTCACTCTAGTGACTCTCACACGGCCAAAGGGACTGCAGATGAGACCACATCAAGGGTTTCAAGGCAGGCCGTTATTATGGATTATCTGGATGGTGGGATGATTACAAGAGTCCTCCAGGGAGGGTTCCCTGGTGGCTCAGATGGTAAAGCGTCTGCCTGCAGTGTGGAGGACTGGGGATCGATCCCTGGGTTGGAAAGATCCCTTGGAGAAGGAAATGGCAACCCACTCCAGTATTCTTGCCTGGAAAATTCCACGGACGAAGGAGCCTGGTGGGCTACACAGTCCATGGGGTCGCAAAGAGTCAGGCATGACTGAGCGACTTCACTTTTCATTTTCCAGGGAGGCAGGAGTGTCAGTCGGAGCAGATGCGACCATGGGAGCTGAGGTCAGAAAGGCAGTGCAGTTTGAAGATGACGCACTGCTGGCTTTAAAGATGCAGGAAGGGGCCCAGAGCTGAAGAATTCAGGTGGTCTCTAGAAGCCAGAAAAAGCAAGGGAATGTTCTCTCTTCTAGGGCCTCCAGAAGGAACAGAGGCAGGGACTTCCCTGGTGGTTCAGTGGTTAAGTCTCCCTGCTTCCAGTGCAGGGGATGCAGGTTTGATCCCCTGTCAGGAAACTGGGATCTCACATGCCATGCAGCATAGCCAAAAAGAAAAAAGAAAAACCAGAAGGAACACAGCCTGGAGGATCCATTTTCAACTTCAGACTTCCAGAACTATAAGATAGAACACTTGTCTTGTTTTATTAGAAGCTAAATTCGTGGTAATTTGTTACAGCAGCCACAGTGAACTAATACACCAGGCCTTGCCAGGGAAGGCCAGATCCGGTTGTGATGCAGGAGGGAGGTTGCAGGGGGCATTTTGCAGCCCACAGGGCGAGGAGTGAGACTCTGATGGGAGGGAGGAGGGGCCAGGCACCAAGTGCTCAGCCCGTGACCTCACCCTTGGCCAGCCAAGCTGCCCTGGCATCCGGACGCCTGTCAGCCCGGGGTTACATGCCTCACTGGGCCAGAAAGGGATCCCTGTGTAGCCAGGCCCCAGGCAAGGGTGGGGGTGTGGCAGAGAAGGCTGGTGCCAGGGGAGGGAGCCCCATCAACCCCCAGCGCTGCAGAGGCCACACGAGTAAAGGGGGTGGAGAGAGGCCGGTAGGGGCTGGCGAGGTGCCAGGACACCCAGGGCCCCCTGCCGGCTCAGTCCCAATCTGCTTCTCTCCTGTGGGGCAAAAAAACTCTCCCTTCCTCTCCTCTTTTTCCTTCTCCACCTCTGGGATCCCCTGGGAAAGTGGGAGGAGAAGGGACTTGGGGGCTAGAGAGCAAGCGATGGTGTCACAATCTCAGTTCAGTGGCTGAGTAGCGGGGTGACCTTGGGCAAATCACTTTGCCTTTCTGGGCCTGTTTTCTCCTCTGGAATCAAGGACATAGTCTCCACTTCATGGGGCTATATTAAATGACATAACACAGGCCTATACAAAGCCCAGCATACAGCAAACCCTCCAAGAGCATCATATGTTATCAAATGTATACACGCCACTGCCCACAGACAGATCACCAAGTTTATCTGCCCAGCCAGGTGCCGAGTTCTGCCAGGGGAACATGGTGTCCTGTCTATCTTTGTATCTCAGCATTGCTCTACTTACCGGTGTGTATTAGGCGATGCATATATGCTGTACTTAATCATTCACTCATGCAGAGAGTATGCTTGTGATTGTTGTGAAAAACAACAAAGGAAGAAGAGGGAATGCCAGCAGTGGGGGTAGTGTGGTGGTTTGCTGTTTCATACAGGGTGTCAGAGAGAAGGTTGTTTCACAAGATGCAGCTGGAGTAGAGACTCAGGGACGTGAAGGAGTGAGCCCTGGGGTTTTTTGGGGAAGTGGAGGGCTCTGGCTGGGGGGAAGCACTGGAGAATAGCAAGGCTTGTGCGGTGGGATCAGAACAGGTGAGGGGAGAGGGAGAGAAAACAAGGTCTGGCATAGTGGGGCCGGATCACACGGGGCCTTATAGGCCACAGTAAAGACTGAGTTTTACTCGCCGAGCCTGAGGGGGCCTTCTTGGAGGCAGCGCTCCGCCTCCCATTGGGCTTCTAGGAGGGGATCAGAGGGGCACCCCTAGAGTCAGGCTACCGCCTGGGGAGAGGCAAAGACCCCAGTGGGCACCCCAGCCCCCCTTACTGTGACTCCTCACACTCAACAATGACCTGTGGGCTGGGGGACCCAGGATGTTTTTAAACCTAGGGTTTGGATTCTGGACCAAGCTCCATCCATGTCACTCACAAGTTGCTGTCTATATTTCTAGCTTTTTTAATAAAAATTTTTTAAAAATACAGAAAGCAGAAGTTTTCACAGCACAGAAGTGTGCCAGGGGTTTGGCACACTTGTCTGTGCCCACCTGCCCCACCCTGGCCCATTGGCCCCATTCTCTGGGCAGATTCACACCCAGGAACACTTGCACTAACAGACCAGGTCACACACACAGTGGCACTGTAACAGATTGCCACACACACACTCTCACTCACCTGTGGGTTTGGGGTTCCGTTCACTTGGGGCTTTTAACTTTACATGGTCAGTTCTGCTTTGCCCCTCCTTTTGAATGGAGTTCCATCTGAGGGATTTCACCTCCTGCTTCAGTCCCGAGGCCTCTTGCACCTGACGTGATACACCCCAAGTCATCTATGTTTCTTATATTATTATTGATAATAATCATAATATTATTATGTAATACATTTATAAGAAATGGAAAAAAAAGAGAGAGACTGGGCTTTACTTTGCCACCAGGGGTGCCTGGCCTCTGGAAGGCTTTGAACAGAGGCATGAGTTGCTCTGGCCTATGTTTTAAAAGAATCACCTGGGACTTCCCTGGTGGTCCAGTGGCTAACGCTCCACACTCCCAATGCAGGAGGCCCGGGCTCCATCCCTGGTCATGGAACTAGATTCCACACGCCACAGTTAAGAGACTCCTGCATGCTGCAACTAAGATCTGGTGCAGCCAAATAAATAAATAAATAAAACCTTTTTTTAAAAAGTAAAAGGATCACCTGGCTGCTGTGTTGGGAAGATCCTGTAGGGAGACAACACGGGGGGCTGGGAGAACGGAAGCTCACTGCAGGAACCCAGGCAAGAGATGGTGATGGCCTGGGCCAGAATTGCTATGGGAGAAAGTGGAGGAAGTGGTCAGACTGAAGATATATTCTGAATACAGTGAAGACAGGATTTGCTGATGGATTAAACATGGGGTGTAGGAACTGAGGGTGGCTCCAACAGTTTGGATGGGGGTTGCTATTATTTGTTTATCTGAGCAACTAGAAAAACAGAATTGCTATTTTTTGAGATGGGGTAAGTTTAAGGAGAACCAGGTCTGGGAGGGTGGTGAGGGAGTGTGGTGATTAATTTTATGTGTGAACCTGACTGGGCCCTGTGGTCTCCAGATATTTGGTCACATATTCTGGGTGTTTGTGCAGGTATTTCTGGATGGGATGAACACCTGAATTTGCAAGGCTGCGTAAAGTGGATTCTCCTTCCCAGTGTGGGTGGGCTTCATCCAATCTGCTGAAGGAAGGCCTGAAGAGAACAACAACAACAGGCTAAGAGAGCATTTGCTTCCTCTGCCTAAGTCCTTGAGGGCAGACATAGATCTCTTCTTGCTTTTGGAACTGGACTCAGGCTGGATGGCTCTCCCGGTTTTCAGGCATAAATAAATATTGTGTACATATGTCCTATTGGTTCTGTCTCATTGGACATCTAACAGAGTCAGAAGTTGGGGTGCTGCTTCTGTTGAGCATGAGATCCTACTCAGTATCCTGACGGAGATGGGGAGTAGGCAGAGATACGAGACCACGAGGCAGTGAGAGCCGAATCAATCATTGAATTGAATCCTCCCAGTCTCTGTCCTCCCCTCTCCCCCTCAATATTCATTTATTTGGCTGCACCAGCTCTTAGTTGTGGCATGTGGAATGTAGTTCCCCGATCATGGGTTGGACCTGCAATGGGAGCCTGGAGTCTTAGTCACTGGACCACCAGGGAAGTCCCCCAGTCTCTGTCCCTTGACCCAGCGGAAGTTGCTTTTCTCCTCTGCACAGCTGCTGAAGCATCTTTTCCTGATTCTTCTCCCCGGAATAGTCCTAGGCTCCAGCTTTGTGTCCTCCTTAGAGAGGTCACCTGTCTTTGGTTTCCCTAGAGGGTTCACATAACCCCCAAGAAGCCCTAAATCCCCTCCCCTCCAACTGTGCGGTCCTCTGACAGAGGGAAGCCCCCGACAAGATGAGGGAGCCCTGAAGAGAGAGGTACCCGCCCCACAGCAGGCAAGAACAGCTGGGCTGGAAGGGGTGGGTTTCTCTTCACTGCTCTCTCCTGGTCTCCCAACAGGTCTGGGCCCCAGAAGCAACCCCCCACCCACCCCCCGCCAGCTTCTCTTGTGGGGTTGGACCCTTCAGACTTCCAGAACTAGGAGGTGCAGTGGAAGGGAAGGGTCATCCAGGCGGGTCCAGCTTCCTAACTGGGCACACCTCTCATCACTGGTGACCTGGGCAACACACTTTGTCTCTCTGAGCCTCATTCTCCCCATCCATAACACAGGGATACGTGTGAGTGCCTTACAGTATAGCTGAGTGTGGGATGCACCTGCCACAGTGACCTGTCCTTAGCAATAAATGACAGCAGAGAGCAGGTCTTTCAGAGTCTTCTCCCATCCTCAGCCAGCCTCTCTCCTTTCTGAGAGTAGATTATTTTACACCCAGCCTGTCCTTCAGAAATCAAATTTTTACTAGGGACATGGGGAACCAGGGAACGGTTGCCAAGGGCAGGGTTTTCAGAAAGGCTGCCCGTCGCCCAGGAAACTGCCCCACTCTGATTCCCTGGGGTCCAGCAGGTCGATGGATTCTGGTGCCACCTGCTGGATACTGTGCCACACTGCTCCTAAAGCACCCACACGCGGGAGTCCCCGCATCCCCGGGCAGGGAACACCCCCTGCCCCGCCCCTCTTCTCGCCCCAGCATCTCCACCGTGAAAAGTCCTTCCTACTTCTTGTCCCTAGGTTTTCCCAGGGATTAGAAGAACGGAAAGGAGCTGGAAGCACTGTGAACCACGGGGAGCGGTGGGAGGAGCAGTGTCCTTCCCGGAGAACGGCGAGGATCGAGGAGCAGGACTCCCGGTGGTTCGGGGTCCGAAGGAAACCCCTCCCCTTAATTGACTTCCTGAAGCTCCGACTCCGCAGTGCGGACACACGTTTCGCTTCTCATTCGTTCGCTTCCCACCGAGAGCAGCGGCGAGGTGGGGAGGAAGAGGTTAACACAGGGTGGGAGAATGACGTGCGAGGTCACAGCCAGGTCCTTATGCAACATCCCCTCCTGGGCTCCCTCCTTGCCAGCCGCTCAGCCCCTGAAGCTCCAGTGCCGACTTCCCTTTTCTTCCCTGGGGAGAACCTGCCTACCTACTTTGACAGCAGGTCAGACCAACCCCACCCCCCACCCCCCACCGTGGAGCCTCCGATCACCCTGCCTTAAAGGGAATCCTCAGTGCAGGGCGGAAGACCAGAGAAGCAGAAAGCCCTCTTCTGTGAGAGACCAGGTCTCCTGAGTTGGATTCCTGCCTGGGGTAGCCGCTGTGCCCGGCCGTCCTGAGGTCAGCCTGCCCTGAAAAGTGAAGGGTGAGGTGGAGCCGCTGCTGAGCGTGTGTGTGTGTGTGTTGGGGGTGGGGGCGGGGGTGATCAAAAGACAGGAAGCTGTTGGGGTGCCTGTGGACGGCTCCTCTTTCCCTGGTTAGGGTCGCAAGCAGAGAAACTGAGGAGGAGGCACTTCCAGAAGGAAAGGCTGGTCTCTGCCCACCTGTCCCAGAGGAATACTGTACCTTGCAACCCACATGCCTCCTCCCAGACTTTTATCTGGGCTGGGGATGTCGCTGACTTGTGAGCCAGACACCCTGGCTCGCAGCCCAGAAGCTCATGGTGCCCATGGGCTTAAGAAGGGTTGGGGAGTGGAGCAGGAGGTTGAGGACCAAGGTCTCCCAGGTCCCTGACCCCTCCCACCTTCCCTCCGAAGCTGAGCGGGAGGGAAGGGAAAGGAGGCTGATGGAGGTGACTCTGCATCCTGCAGGTGAGGGGCTCTGCCCTGAAGACAGTAGCTAACGGGAGCGGAGTGGGGGAGCTGGAGCCCGGGATGGGTTATGGGGTAGGGGGCTGCATGCTTTGACTTTGGTACTGCCCTCTGACTCCAAACTCCCCTCAGCTGACGGCAGAAGGGCTGCTGGGAGTGCACCGCGGTGGATAGACTCGGCCCCTCAACTTCCAAATGGTGCGTGTGTAAAGCAGAGAGGCAGTCAGAGAGGCTAGGGTGGGAATCCAAAGCTCTTCTGAAGAGTCGAGGGAGATGCTGCCTTTCCCTCCCCACCCCAGCCCCCGCCCCGCCCCATGGCTGGTCCCTCCTCCTCTCCAGACCCCACTCCTGGGTATGAGGAGAGCGGGAGGGCAGGGGTGGGCGAGGGATTGAGGGAGAGATTGAGGGCAGCTGGGGTATTGACCTCTCCTCTCCGGGCTGACTGCCCAGCTCCCCTAAGGGCATTAGAACCGCAGAAGCTTAAAGGGCCCTCTGAGAGCTAATCCCAGCCGCAGCCATCTGAGAGCGGATGTGTGTGGGGGAACCGCGGGGGCGAGCGGAGGCCCACCTACCACTCCTCCTTCCTCTGGCCTCCAGGGTGCGGCCATGGCCCCGCTGCTCCCCGCCGACGTGACGGTGACCCGGCTCTCCCGCTCCATCCACCTGTACTGCAGGCCGGGCCCCGCGGGGTCCCCAGGGCCCCGCCCACTGCTCCTGCTCCTGCCCTGGCTGGGGGCGGGGCCAGCTGCCCAGGGCAAGTACCTGCAGCTGTACCTGGGCTGCGGCTTCGACGTGCTGGCCGTGGAGAGCGCGCTGAGCCACTTCCTGTGCCCGCGCCGGGGCCTGAGGTGGGCTGCCCAGGTGCTGGCACTACTGCGGGGGCCTGGGGCCCTGGCCAGCCGCCCACTGGTGGTGCACGCACTCTCCCTGGGTGGCTACACCTTTGCACAGATGCTCCTGCTCATGGGCCAGGACCTGGGGCGCCATGGCAGCGTGGCCCAGCGCCTGAGGGGCCATATTTTCGACAGCCTTGTGGTGGGCAGCCTGGACCGCATGGCGCTGGGTGAGTGTGCTGGGGCAAGTGTGAGGGGGCGCCTGGGCCACCCAAGCCAAGCTGGACTCCAGGTGGATGGGCAGGTCTGCTGACCAATGGGCCTGTGATCTGAGTGTCCCAGAGGTGTCTCGAGTCTCTGACCATCCCACCTGATGTGGCCTTCTTACCTGGAGCGTCAGTCATCTTGTCCCACCTGGGCCTTCCCCACTGTGGCTGAAAATACAACCCAGAGTGAGCGTGCTGCCTGGGTCCAGCCTGGCATGCCTTTATCTCCAGCCTTTATTAGGGCTAATTTACTGAGCATCTGTAACTTTCCATACATACTCACATAATTCCCACATTGGGACCATGAAATAGGTGTGGTGCCTTTTGAAATTCTTTTCTTGGGACACAAGCTTTGGAAAGAGTCTCAGCAATCATGTACAGTTGACCCATGAACACCAGGGTTTTTTTTAACTGCTATGTGGGTCCATTATATGGGGATTTTTTTTTTCAGTAAATACATATTACAACACTACGATCTGAGGTTGATTGAATCCGCAGATGTGGAATTGCAGATATGGAGGCCCGAGTATAAAGTTACCTCTGATTTTCAAACGCGTGGAGGGTCAGCACCCCTAAACCTGCAGTGTTCAAGAGCCAACTGTGGCTGGGTGCACGGGTTTCCTCTAAAACAGTGATTCTGAAACTTTGGTGAGTATCAGAATTGCCTGGTGGTGAATCCTACTTCCACAAGCCTGGGCCTCTGGGTCCTAGATCTAGGTGGTTTCTGTTACACACTACAGTTTCAGGAATGCTGTGCTCTAACTTCCTCTAGAAGAACCAAACTAACATACCTCAAGTAACAAAGTAACCGCTCACAGAAGAGCTGGACACAATTTAGTAAAGAATCTGCCTATAATGTGGAATACTTGGGTCTGATCCCTGGGTTGGGAAGACCCCCTGGAATAAGGGATTGGCTACCCACCACAGTATTCTTGCCTGGAGAATTCCACGGACAGAGGAGCCTGGCGGGCTACAGTCTGTAGGATCACAAAGAGCTGGACAGGTCTGAGCGACTAACAGTTTCACTTTAATGACTAAACAACAACCAAAAAACTATATCCCATGGGTCAGTTCTAATTGACTAGTTAGGTCTAGCTCAAAAGGAGAATTCACCCTTGATGCAGAGTGACTTGGCATTTCTCTAAAAACCCTTAGATCTTTTCCTTTTCAATTGCTGGTCAAACTGCTTCCTGTATGGGTTTTGTAAAGCAATGTGCAAGACAAACTGTGAAACACAGCCTTGTTCTGGTCCATCCCCTCTTATTTTTGACCATCCCCAGGTATCTGGATTTCCTTCTCCCCTCCAGTCAGGTCACCTCAGACTCCAAGGTGCTCTCCAAGGCTGCAGATTCCAGGGCATAAGGCCTCAGGGGACTCTCAATGACCCAGTCACTTTGCAACTCCAGGAGCAGTTGTTGAACCAATTCTGAACCCACCCAACAGTCTTACCACCTAGATCTTTCCTTCTCGTCCCTGAAGATGTCACAAAGCTGGAAAATACCAGAGAGGCTGGGTCCTGACCACGTGGCTCTTTTAGGAATGGCCTGGGAGAAGGCAGGGACCAGCAGACCAAGTGTGGGCTGAGGCCACCCCTCCCTGGCAGTCATGGGGCTGTTTCCAGCTTTCCACTACTCACAACTAGGGCCTTCTGCCCTCTGCTCCTTCCTGTCACTAGAGCATTCCCAGGCCACCTTCCTTGCCTCTGCCCAGAATAGTGTGTGTACCAGGCGGGACGGCTGGGTGCCCACTGACCGACTACAACAAAGGCAGAGAAGGCAATGTTTGTGTCCCAGGACCCCCAGCTCTAGGGATCCTCAGCAGTCCGTGTGTCAGTGCCCCCTGCTCCCAGGAGGCAGGGCCTGAGCCGCATATGACAACAGGCGCTGACCCCATCCTCCTGGAACCCACAGGTGTGTCTCAGCTGATGAAGCCGCAGGCGCTGGGCCCCGTGGTCAGGGCCACAGCCATGCTCTACTTCCACCTGTGCCCCAGTTGTACCATCCGGCATTACGAGGCTGCGGTGGGCGCGTTCCGGCAGCCGCCCGTCAGGCCCCCGACGCTTGTCTTCTACAGCCTGGATGATCCCCTCTGCGACAGTGCCCGCCTGCAGGAGCTGCTGGCCACCTGGCAGCGGCTGGGCATGCCGGTGTGGGTGCAGGCCTGGGAGACCTCGCGCCATGCGGCCCACCTGCGCCAGCACCCCCTGGAGTACAGCAGCACCCTCGCCACCTTCCTGGGGAGGCTCGGCCTGGCGGCCCCCGCAGCCCGGCTCTGATGGTCTCTGGGCTCTGGCTCCCCNTCTTTAAAAAAATACTATGCACTCTGTAATCTCATTTGTAGAAACATAAAATCAAGAAAACTAATACAAAGTATTTGAAGTTAGCAGATTGGTTACTTTGGGGGGGAGTAGTGGGTGGAAGGAAACGTGAGCCTCTGAGGTGGTAGCAGTGTATTAGTTCTTGGTTTGTGCTAGTTTACAAGGGTGTGTTCACATTGTGAAAATTCAGTGGGCTGGACAATTAGGATTTATTCCTTTCCTCATATATGTTATAATTCAGTAAAAAGTATTTTTCAAAGATACATTGTTCTAAAGTTAAAGACAATAATAAGGAAAAGTATCTGGACATAACGTTATTCATGCCATCATAAAATGCTACTCAAGCCTGCACCTTTCTCTTTGAAGTTCCTAGGAGGGCTTATCTCTAGAAACCTATTTAAAAAGTGATCAATTTAAAAATGCCAAAATGGTTCCAGCCTGGATTCTTAGTTCACAAAGGTGTCTGGCAAAAAGGTAAATATTATTGGATCTCCCAAAACAAATTTCGTATGATTGTCATTAGAAGAGACAGGAATTGTGTGGTTCTGCTAAAGAAGAAAATATTTGTCTTCAAGTATGGCAGAGATTAAAGAACCATGTGTTGTAGTTTTCTTCTTTGTTTAATAGTCACACTGCAAGGAATGACCTCTCTGTTCACTGGTTCATGTATCAGGTCTCAAATAGAGACAGTATGGCTGGGTTTTAAGATGATGGGCTAGATACCTGCTGTAGTCATGCATCCCACAACAAATCCATGGAAATGATAAGAAAGATATTTTTCAGGAGAAAAGGAAAAGTTGAAGGAAGAAGAAGTGGGGAAGAGGAAAGAGGAGGAAAATATGGGGAGGGGGCGGGCAGAAGGATAGAAGGAGAGAAAGAGGAGGGGAAGAGAGACATCAGCATAAAGGTGCTTGAGTGTGAGAGAAGGGGACCTTCAGTGGGTGAGCGTCTCTGAGGAATCCCTAGGACAGAAGACAGGACCAGCTGAAAAGGGAAACCACAGCCCTAATTATGAGCAAAATTTATCGCGGAAGGTGGGCACAACACAAAGTAGGTTTTGTTTCCAAAGGTGTTTTATACCAGAAGGATTATATGGCTCACACTTAGGAGATCTGTAGTCCTTTGATGAGACATTTGATTTTAATTGATGGGGAAGATCATCTGCTCACTCATAGGATAGATGCAATAGAAGAGGGTTCAATTCAGCATTCACTGAGTGCTTTCTACATAGAAAGACTGGGCTAGACATTAGAAGTACTGTGATAAAAATAATGGCTGCTGATCATGAAGAATACAGCCTGACTGCAGAAGATCAACACGTAATCATAGCATTGCACTATGATGTCGTTAAATGTGTGAGGGTGATATAGGACGACAGAGAGCAGATCACTTACACTAATCTCAGACCTGAGGTAGATCTCCTGGAGGAGATGACATCTACTCAACCTGAGTCTTGAAGGATAAATTATAATCAATATGCCCAAGTAACAAAGGGTAGGTATGCTACAAAAGTAGATATCATTTGGAAGGTGAGAGGGAAATTGAAAAGTTTTAAGAAGGGTGGCTAATTCTGCATTCTTGGAAAGCTCACTCTAGTTATCATTTGGAGGGTGGGTCTCAAGGAATAAGAAATAGGAATCTTCTAGAAGCAGGCTCCTATGGAGTTAGGAGACAGTTTCAGATGACTGGGTCTGAGATACTAAGGGAAGCATTGGAAAAGAGAAAAAGGAATAGGCAGAGAGGATTAAGAAAATGGCAAGGCTTGAATAGTATCTAATATTTGGACTTTTTGACAGGAATATGGTGGTGGTATTAACTAGAAACTGGACCCACAGGGGGAAAATGAGTTTGGAATAGAAAACAGTTATTTCCGTTTTAGACATGGTGCATTCCATTGCTAAATGGAATATCCAGAAGGAAATTAGATATATGATTCTGAAGGAGAGAGATGAAGAGGAAGAATATGGCTTTGAAGGGTTGTGGGCATCTAAGTAACACTTAAACGCATGAGAGTAAGTTCAGTTCAGTTCAGTTCAGTCGCTCAGTCGTGTCCGACTCTTTGCGACCCCATGAACTGCAGCACGCCAGGCCTCCCTGTCCATCACCCACTCCTGGAGTTCACCCAAACCCATGTCCATTGAGTCGGTGATGCCATCCAACCATCTCATCCTCTGTCATCCCCTTCTCCTCCTGCCCTCAATCTTTCCCAGCATCAGGATCTTTTCAAATGAGTCAGCTCTTCGCATCAGGTGGCCAAAGTATTGGAGTTTCAGCTTCAGCATCAGTCCTTCCAATGAATATCCAGGACTGATGAGAGTAAATACCAGTCAGCAAGAAGAAAGGGTAGGGATTGCAGAGCACTAGGCCCAGGGTAGAGCTCCAGGGAACCCTGCCAATGAAGGGGTAAATAGAAGACAGTGCCACACAGAGTCTATGAAGCAGGAAGCTGGGTAAGCATGGACAGAACCCTGAGAGAATGATGCCTTGGAAGCTGTAGAGTACAGCGCTTCCAGAAAGAGAGTCTGGTGCAGGGGAGAGGTCCAGGCAGTCACGTGCTCGTTAGATTTGAGAACATGGAGGTTGTTGTTTCTATGGTGGGAGCAGTTTCACTGGAGTGCAAGGGTGGAAGCCGGAGTGTGGTGAGCTAGAAAGGGAATAGGAGGCAGAGGCTGCCATTAGAGATAAGAAACAGCCCTAAAGGAATGCGCAATATTGGGTAGCAGGTAGAGGAAGATAGGAGAGCCAAAGATCTGGATTTGCTTGTTCGTATTAGTCATGGAAAAGACTCGACTATGTTTATACATTGGAAGGGAAGAGAAAGAAGCTGAAAATGCAGGAAACAGAAGGAACTGTTCATGAAATAATGTGCTGTAGCATCCTGAGGGTGGAGGGTGGCATCCATGAGCAAGAGGAAGGTGTAGGTATCATAAGCAGGGGGCAAAAGAGAACAAAAAATTGGCTGATTTCATGTTGGGTCTAAAGAATCCCAGTAATTTCCACAAAGTCAGAGGGAGAGTGCCCATGATGGGAGTGGTTGTTGATTAAGAGGTTTGAGGCCAGTGGGGAAGGTTGGCAGCAGTCCCCACAGGAGTAAATTGAGCCATAGCAAATATCAGGACTGTGCAGCAGTGTTGAGAGCCCACAAAAACCATGAATTTATAGAAACTAATCTGCACGTTTGTGAGTCTTCCTTTTGTAGTAGCACTCAGTGCACTGAGATAGTAGCAGAGAGGGTGAATTATGGTGTTCTCCCAGAGCTGGGGCTTTGCCAGGAGTGTGAAACAAAAGACAGTTGAGAGTGATGGTGCGATAGTGATCCAGGAGATCGAAGTGTGATCTTAGGCTAAGACAAGGCTTTGATCTTGGAAGTATCAAAGGACTAGAGGTTGAAATAGAGAACAACTAAGCTGGAAAAAGAAGAGGTTATGTCTGAAACACAGCCGTCTGTTAAGACAAGAGTAGTTATTTGGAAACAGGATAATGCATTTGAAAGAAAGAGAATCACATGTGTAAAGACAGAGGCAAAGAGGAACAGAGAGAATTTTAGTGTAACTGGAACACATGTTACATAAAGTAGCAGGAGATCAAGGTAGAAACGTGCTGTAGGCCTAAGAAAGTTGGGACACTGGCTCCTCTAAGAAGCCTGGAGTCAGTCCAAATTCTCAGACAGGGCTGTCTAAGCTGGCTATGGTTGTACAGGTCATGCCCAGCACAGGGACTGTCCAAGGTGGGCTGAACTCCAAGCCAAGCTCTCTTTGCCAAACCACTCAGCCCGCTCTGTGGCTGCTTCAGCAGGAGGAAAATGATCTTTTCTTTAATTTACCACCCTCCCCTCCTGGAGGGGACACACTTCTCCAGATCATCCCAGGGGGTGCCTTTCTCATTGGCTAGCAGTGGCTGAATGGAGTGACATGATCGGATGGACTTTTCAGGGTGACCTCTCTGGCCCTGGTGTAGATGACCTAGAATAAGGGACAGAGCACACAGGAGAACAGAGCAGTTATCTCCAGAACAGGGACGTGACAAAGACAGAGCTGAGAAAGAAGTGAGGCTAGATCCAGAAGCAAGCTTTGTAGCAGAATCAACATTGAGTACCTTCAATATCTTTCCTCAGATATGCAGATGATACCATTTTAATGGCAGAGAGTGAAGAAGAACTAAAGAGCTCCTTGATGAAGGTGAAAGAGGAAAGTGAAAAAACTGGCTTAAAACTACATTCAGAAAACCAAGATCATGGCCTCTGGTCCCAACACTTCATGGCAAATAGATGGGGAAAAAGTGGAAACAGTGAAAGATTTTCTTTTCTTGGGCTCCAAAATCAGTGTGGACGGTGACTGCAGCCATGAAATTAAAAGACATTTGCTCCTTAGAAGAAAAAATGTGATAAACCTAGACAGCGTATTAAAAAGCAGAGACATCATTTTACCCAGAAAGGTCCTTATAGTCAAAGCTATGGTTTTTCCAGTAGTCATGTACGGATGTGAGTTGGACCATAAAGAAGACTGAATGCTGAAGAATTGATGTTTTTGAATTGTGGTGTTGGCGAGGACTCTTGAAAGTCCCTTAGACTGTGAGGAGATCAAACCAGTCAATCCTAAAGGAAATCAACCCTGAATATTCATTGGAAGGACCGAAGCTGAAGCTCCAAAGTATTGGAGCATAGAGCAATGGTCGGCTCTGATGCAAAGAGCCGACTCACTGGAAAAGATCCTGATGCCGAGTGAGTGCAAGTGAAGGGGAAGACAGAGGATACCAGGGCTGGATGGCATTACTGACTCAGTGGAAATGAGTTTGAGCAAACTCAGGGAGAGAGTGAAGGACAGGGAAGCCTGACATGCTGCATTTCATGGGGTCACAGAGAGTTGGACACAACCTGGCTACTGAACAACAACAAACTTAGAGACAGCAGAAAAGGGGAAAGACTCGCATTTATTCTCCACTGTGTTCCCAGACCTGACCACAGTGAATGCTTAACTGTGTGTGCACGCTTAGTCACGCAGTCGTGTCCGACTCTTTGCAACCCCATGGACTGTAGCCCACCAGGTTCCTCTGTCCATGGCATTTTCAAGGCAAGAATACTGGAGTGGGGCCATTTCCTACTACAGGGGGTCTTCTTGACCCAGGGATCAAATCTGTCTCTTGCATCTCCTACATCAGCAGGCAAATTCTTTACCACTGTGCTACCTGGGAAGCCCCAATGCTCAATTAATATTTTGTCAAATGAAGAAAAAATAATAAAGTTGCAAGCAACAAGCACATTTTCAAGAGAAAGATACTATCTGCTTAGGTGGAAGACTCTACCCAGAGGAAACAATACCTTCAGTAAGCCTATTAAATTTTGGATAAGTTGTAGAACTGAGAACACCCATCTAGAAATTTAGAAAGAGTTCAGTTCAGTTCAGTCGCTCGGTCGTGTCCGACTCTTTGTGACCCCATGAATCGCAGCACGCCAGGCCTCCCTGTCCATCACCAACTCCTGGAGTTCACTCAGACTCACATCCATCGAGTCAGTGATGCCATCCAGCCATCTCATCCTCTGTTGTCCCCTTCTCCTCCTGCCCCCAATCCCTCCCAGCATCACAGTCTTTTCCAATGAGTCAACTCCGCATGAGGTGGCCAAAGTATTGGAGTTGCAGCTTGAGCATCATTCCTTCCAAAGAAATCCCAGGGCTGATCT
>SJYX01019345.1:254245-266716 GCA_006410675.1 Oreotragus oreotragus | reverse complement strand
TTTCTTACATGATAGTATACATATTTCAATGCTATTCTCCCAAATCATCCCACCCTCTCCCTCTCCTTCTCCCTCTCCCTCAGAGTCCAAAAGTCCGCTCTACACATCTGTGTCTCTTTTGCTGTCTTGCATACAGGGTCCTCATTACCATCTTTCTAAATTCCATATATATGTGTTAGTATACTGTATTGGTGTTTTTCTTTCTGGCTTACTTCACTCTGTATAATCGGTTCCAGTTTCATCCATCTTATTAGAACTGTGAATCCTCCATTTCTGATGAAATCTTTTTACCTAGTGATCAGTTCTTCAAAATTCGTTCCAATATTTTGGCAAAAGATGAAAAAAAGTAAAGAAATGCATTATATTGCTTCACTGATTTTAGGAAACTAAACTATGGGCCAAATGTGCTATAAAATAGGGGCTTTTTAATGATAGTTTAAAAATGAAACAGATATGAACACAGACAGAGGGCACAGATACAAACTTTTTTAAGAACTTCATTCCGCTGTGATTGTATGTGTTTCATGTGAGTCAGAAAAACTAGATACTATAGAAAAATGAAAGGAAGAGTTTGAAAATAATTTAAGAGTAAGAGAGAGGATATTTCTGTATAGAGTGGAAAGTTTGTAGGGAGAAAGGAAAAGCAAAAATCCTAGGGCAAATATCGATCTTATCTTCAACCCAGGGCTTTCCCACTGAGTTCTGCACTGTGACTTGGAGACCTGTCACCTCTGTGAGCTTCATTTTCTCCCCTTACAAACAGGTGTCCACGCCCTGGTGAGCGCCAGCCCTCTCTAGTAGCCAAACATTCTCATTCTATTATGTTTTACTCTAACTTGAACAGGCTAAAAGTCATTTAACCCTTCTTGACCTGAAGGAAAGCACAGACATTGCTCACCAAAACGAGAGGTCTAAGACCCTAACCCAGAACAGGGTTATTTTTTATCAATCTGCAACAGATAAGGATTTGAGAGTAAAAGTTTAGAAATGTTCACAGTAATNTCATTTAACCCTTCTTGACCTGAAGGAAAGCACAGACATTGCTCACCAAAACGAGAGGTCTAAGACCCTAACCCAGAACAGGGTTATTTTTTATCAATCTGCAACAGATAAGGATTTGAGAGTAAAAGTTTAGAAATGTTCACAGTAATTGAATAATCTCTGTCAAGTCCCATAACAAAATATTGAGGCTTATATTTTGTTTATCTTTGTGTTTTTAGTTGACTTCTCTGGTAATTAATTTTATAATATTTTCTAAAGATATAAGTCCACAGTAAACTAGAACTTTTTTAAGTTGGTCTTTTACCATGGATAGCTTGGGAAGCACTCAGTTGACCAGTATTACATTTGAACATCAAGGCAAAAGGTGCACACAGAAAAAGTGAATGCTGACAAGTTCATTTTTACCCTACCTGCTTTGAATGTATATTTTAAAGACCTATTTCATTTTGCTCTGAATCGTCATTATTTTTTCTACTATAGGCTTATCTGCTTTGAATGTATATTTTAAAGACCTATTTCATTTTACTCTGAATCATCATTATTATTTTTCCTACTATAGGTTTATCTGCATTTTCTACTATAGGTTTATCTCTGTGTTAAAAACACAGAGATAAAATATAAGCCTCAATATTTTGTTATGGGACTTGACAGAGATTATTCAATTACTGTGAGCATTTCTAAACTTTTACTCTCAAATCCTTATCTGTTGCGGATTGATAAAAAAGAATCCTGTTCTGGATTAGGGTCTTAGACCTCTCGTTTTGGTGAGCAATGTCTGTGCTTTCCTTCAGGTCAAGAAGGCTCTTCAGAGGAAAACAGCCTGTATTCGAAAGCACGTGGTAAAGGGTTGTTTTAGCAATACAGTGGTTGCTCAGTAAGCTCAGAGGATTGGTCCTAGCAGCCCCTGCAGATAACAAAATCTGAGGATGCTCACGTCTCTTAAAGGGTTTGGTCCACTGAAAACCGTCGGCCCTCTGAATTTGCCCCTGTGAAGCCCACAGATACGGAGGGCCGACTGTTATGAGCTCCTTTTCTGAACCACAATGTCAGGTAACAGGGAGAAGTGATTAGCTCCTGTTGGGAGGGAGGGCTACTCGCCTTTCCAAGAAACAAATCAGGTCACTCTCCCTCCTGACTGGGAACAGCTATCCTTGGGTATGAAACCATTAATGTAGGGACTTGAGTGCATACTCAGTCGTGTCTGTCTCTTTTACGACTTCATGGACCGCAGCCCGCCAGGCTCCTCTTGTCTGTGGAATTTTCCAGGCAAGAAAACTGGAGTGGGTTTCCATTTCCTCTTCCAGGGGATCTTCCCAACTGAGGGATCGAAACCGCGTCTCCGGCGTTGGCAGGGGTATTCTTTACCACGGAAGCAGCTGGGAAGCAATGTAGGGTCACCCTGGTTTAAATCTGAGGAAGCCTACTCGGGGAGGTTCATTTCCTCCAGACCGTGCAGCTAGTGCACAGGGAAGGCAGCATGCAAACCCGAGACACGGTACTCCAACTGCGCCTGCACTCTGCCGCTCCGCCATAAAAAATGCTCCGGGAGGAACCCTGAGAATGAACACCGATACAAGCTTCACTTTCAGGCGCCTGAAATAGGGTAATAAACAGCAAAATAATATGGAGTGCTTATGAGTCTCCTTAATGTGTAAATTTCCTTGTTCTAGTTAGAGCTTTCTGCACATAGACAAGCTCGACGTTTGTCCCTAACCGATCTGCACATCACACAAGGAAATACGAAAGGAGAGGAAAGTCACTGCCATCCACACCAGCTTCTGGAGACTGGCTGGATCTAAGTTACAAATAGGCATGCTCGGAAAGCAAATCACCCAATCCTTTTAGGAAAGAAGTGGGGTGTCAGTTAAAAGTAAGTGAATATCCCTGAGAACTAGCAAGTCTTTGCAGAGATTATAGAGTCATTGTAAGGAATTCAGAAACTGTATTGGTTAGGTTAATACATGCCTGTTCAGTGAACTCAACCACCTTCCTACTTCAGAGAAATAGCTGCACTCGGAACTAAAATTGCTAATCAGTTATTTGCCTCTCTTACCTAAACAATGTCAGGACAAATATTCAGATTCTGAATATAGGGGCAACATAAATTTTTAGTCTATATTTTTAGCATTGTTCAGTTATACTTGAGAATATAGCATCTTACTCAGCTACTGCATTGTTATTAACATATTAAAATGAATAATTCTGGGGTTTTTTGCCATATTCTGAAACATTTAGCAAAATATTTTACATTCCCCATACATGCTCATGATTTTTTAAAGGCACAGAGTCAGATCCTTTAATTCTTGGCATCCCTGATTAAAAATTAATATTTGATAAAGGCATCAAGCTATCAATACTAAAACCTGCTGGTTAGGTGCAATAGATGTGATCTCTTCAATAACAAAAATAATTCAGATTCTTTTAAAAGCTCCTGGGTGAAATTGGCATAGGTGGTCAAAAGATACAAATTTCCAGTTATGAGAGAAATAAGTCCTGGGGATATAATGTACAGCATAGTGGCTGTGGTTATAATACTTGTATAACAAATATACTTGTATATTTGAAAGTTGCTAAGAGAAATTCTCACTACAAGAAAAAAATTTTTGTAACTGTGGTGATGAATGTCCACTAACGTATTGTGATAATCACTTCACAACATATGAATATATCATGATAGACAAATTTTTAAATAATAAAAAGAAGCTCTTTATTTTATCTCAAGATAAACTTTATGTCTGTATACTTGCTCTGAGACAATAATGGTGTTCTGAATCTTCAGGTTTGAATGAGTCTTTTTTTTAAAATTCAATTTATTTATTTATTTTTAATTGGAGAATAATCACTCTACCATATTGTGATGGGTTTTTGCCACTCATCAGTATGAATCAGCCATAGGTATACATGTGTCCCCTCCATCCTGAACGCCCACCACCTCTCTCCCCACCCTATTCCCCAGGCTGTCACAAAGCACCCGCTTTGGGTGCCCTGCATACATCAAACTGCCACTGCCTAACGATTTTACATATGGTAATGTATAGGTTTCAGTGAGACACTGTCAAATTGTCCCACCCTCACCTTCTCCCACTGAGTCCAAAATCTGTTCCTTAGAGCAAGTCATTGATTAAGTCCACCTTCAGCTGACTGTATTGTGGAATTAGCTTATCTTGAGTAGACTGTCTGGCAGCTGATCTTTTGGCCTCTGAGATGCAGATGGCGTATGCCAGTGATGCTGTAGGATTGTGTGAAAGACAGTAAAGAAATAGAAAAGTAAAAATGGAAAAAAATCTAATTACACGGAGTTTCACTTAAAACAAAAATTGATTGAGTTCCGCCCAAAGTGGCTTCTTGTTTCCTGTGCCAGGAACTACTGTGCAGACCCAGCAGGAAGTGTGCTACAGAGCAGGATCGCATTACACCCTTGTTTTATGGTTCATTTCACTTATTTAATGCAATCCGAGAACCTGCAAAAGGAACACGTTCGAAGGAGGGAATAGGCTTTTTGTCTTGTTTTGTTTTAAGTTTCTTTGATTCAAAACATTTGTTTTTAAAAGGTGCTTATAGTCCCAGAGAAACAGGACTTTCACCGTTGCACGGGGAATACATTTTTCTTTGTCACAGAGTTTAAAGCAGTACACAACATTGAGTTACATCTAGGGTTGCGTTATATCTGTCACCTCTTCTGTGCTCCTCAGGTCATTTTCAATGTGAAGAATTACAACCATGCCCACGAATGGTCTAAATCGTGTTGAATTCCATATAAGCTCCTCCCAGGGTCTCTGATTTGAGGGCCCATGATGTTGAGGGGATGTGGGAGGAAAGGAATATATTTAAGATGCAAAAGAACAATTCATTTGTCAAGCAGAAGAATGAGTTCCTTTGGCTGTCTTGCTTGAAAATGTGTGAATTGAACAGCTGGATTTCCTTGTGGTGGCAAACACGGCTCCTCACATGCTGCCTCTTTTTCCCTCAGGGACCTGAGTATGAACAACATCAGTCAGCTGCCCCAGAGCCCTCTCCACAGTCTGCGCTTCCTGGAGGAGCTGTAAGTATCACCAGAGTGGTGGTGCGTCCAGTCAGTGCTGGACACGTTCTCACATTTGTCTCTCATATTTACTCTGGGAACCAGATAAAACAAAGCAAGAAAGCTGTCAGCACCAACGGTTTTGGCCCATGAGGAAACACTTAGTTGGGAGGGGAAAAGAGAGAATCACTTAGGATTCTGGAAATCAACTTATAAAAGAGTTTACCATAAAGCTACAACTGTCTAAGGTGAGATTGAGCCAAACAAATTAAAATTTTAAAACAAAGGCTGTTTAAAAGAGCTGGATGGCTCTTTGGAAATGGTTAAGCAGCAGGATATTAGAAGTTTGAATACTGGTTCATGTTTATTGAAATAGCAAGTGAAGCTATAATCAAAACCAAAAACTACCTCTTGGTTCAGCTTATGACAGGGAGAATTGAGTCCTCAACTCATAGCACCAAAACTTCTTGTTCTAATCACTTTTAATTACTATTTTTCTACTTTTAAATTTAGCTTCCCTGAAGGCTTGAACAGAAAAACATGAAATTCACAGAGGACTTAAAAGTGGTCTTTCCCAAACTCATTGTAAAAAAAAAAAAAAAAAAAGAAGAGAGTTAAAATTAGCTAATGATACACAGAGGAATCTTGATTAAGTCTGGTAATCACTTTCCAGAAGATGAAAAAGAACTCTGTAAACCAAAATCTGCATTTAAAAATTCTTTTGATCCTCTTGCCCTTTTGAGGGGCGGGAACTAGGGGGGATGTACCATTGTAGTCTTCATGAAGAAAGTTTGGCACCATCAGCTAAATAAATCCTCTGACTGTTGATTAAAGGAATTGTTTAGGCAGTAACCTCTTTTGAAAATACTTCCTTTATAATTCCTAGTCAGGGTCCAATTTGAGGAGTAATTTAAATTGTTGATGCACCACACCATCCACCTTGGGAGGTTGAAGAACCATCCATCACAACTAGATTACAGAACATCAATCATATTTTTCCAAGAGGATAGTATTCTCAGATTTCTCCCCTTGAGAGCTGGATCTATATTTATTTTTGATGGCATTACCTTTTTCACAAATGCTATTGTTTTACTACTGGGATCAGCTGAATGTGCCCTGATTGTTATCGAGGGGTATGGTGGGGACGCTTAAATTATTAGATTATACAGCAAGGTTTCATTATTCAGAAAATGGATTTTCACTTTGGCTTGTCCAGGCTCTTCTTTTTCCTCTTCTATTTTCTCTCTGGCCATTTCTGTTACTAAAAAATTAACCCTCATCAGGACAGGGACCATATCTGTCCTGCTCTTCGTTTGCTGGTATGTAACAAATAATCAATACATTTTTGATGAATGAATGAACTCATGAGAAAGCAAAACGTGTAAAAGGAGCTGCTTGTTCACTACCTTAGAAAAAATTAACAGATTTAGTAGACATTAGCCAATATTTTTAGATTTTTTTAGTAAATTTCAAACATCAGCGTTTTTTTATTTACATTCTTTTCATATTCTCTCCATCACCATAATTTACATGTAATACTTAGTCTTATTTATCCCCATATTTCTAAGATATGCATTCCCAGTACTTTTCTATTTAATTTTTTTATAGTATGCAATGGCGAAAGGCTTCCATTCTCCCCCAACACACACCTCAACTTTAGACTACAAGCCAAATCAGTAAATAATCCACTTCCCTAAATAGACATTTCTCCAAAGAAGACATACAGATGGCTAACAAACACATGAAAAGATGCTCAACATCACTCATTATTAGAGAAATGCAAATCAAGACCACAATGAGGTGCCATTTCACACCAGTCAGAATGGCTGCAATCCAAAAGTCTACAAGCAATAAATGCTGGAGAGGATGTGGAGAAAAGGGAACCTTTTACACTGTTGGTGGGAATGCAAACTAGTACAGCCACTATGGAGAACAGTGTGGAGATTCCTTAAAAAACTAGAAATAGAACTGCCTTATGACCCAGCAATCCCACTGCTGGGCATACACACCGAGGAAACCCAAATTGACAGAAACACATGTACCCCAATGTTCATCACAGCACTGTTTACAATAGCCAGGACATGGAAGCAACCTAGATGTCCATCAGCAGATGAATGGATAAGAAAGCGGTGGTACATATACACAATGGAGTATTACTCAGACATTAAAAAGAATACAATAGAATCAGTTCTAATGAGGTGGATGAAACTGGAGCCGATTATACAGAGTGAAGTAAGCCAGAAAGAAAAACACCAATACAGTATACTAACACATATATATGGAATTTAGAAAGATGATAACGATAACCCTGTATGCGAGACAGCAAAAGAGACCCAGATGTACAGAACAGACTTTTTGACTCTGTGGGAGAGGGAGAGGGCAGGATGATGTGGGAGAATGGCACTGAAACATGTATAATATCATATAAGAAATGAATTGCCAGTCTAGGTTCGATGCAGGATACAGGATACTTGGGGCTGGTGCACTGGGATAACCCAGAGGGATGGTATGGGGAGGGAGGTGGGAGGGGGGTTCAGGAGTGGGAACTTATGTACACCTGTGGTGGATTCATGTTGATGTTTGGCAAAACCAATACAGTATTGTAAAATAATAATAATAATAACCCACTTCCCCGAGAATTTAAGAGTTCTTCCTTTGATGACCCAATTTATTCAGAATAACTCCTCTTTCTTCACGCATGCTACATACTTAGTTGCTTCTGTTGTGTCCAGCTCTTTGCGACCCTATGGACTATAGCCTACCAGGCTCCTCTGTCCATGGGAGGGATTCTCCAGGCAAGATACTGGAGTGGGTTGCCGTGTCCTCCTCCAGGGGATCTTCCTGACTTGGGGATCCAATCCACGTTTCCTGCATTGCAGGCAGATTCTTTACTGCTGAGCCACCGGGGAAGCCCCCTTTCTTAGTGTAGTAAATGTTATTTCTCATCTAAGACCAGTTCTTCAAAAGATAGTTGAGAAAAAAATGGGGGTGGTATGGTAAAAGGGAGAAGGAACTGCAATGTGAAAGGGCTGTTTTTCTGAATTGTCTTTTTTTATATCTCTGGAAACTGCATCAGGTATCTTGATTATGGAATCATAGAATTTCAGAAGTAGAGAAACTCCTTCAAAGACTATTCATTCCATTTTCTCCTGTTCTGAAATTCCCCTTGCTGAGCTGGCCAACTTGCTGACTTTAAAAGCAAGAGCAGTTTCCCATATATAATTCCATGCTCCAGTTAAATGATGTTTTGAAGGTATCATTATTGATTTAGTAGCAAAAAGGGATAATATTTACAGAACCTGGAAAAATGATTAACTCTGCTTGGTTTATTCCTTTCTTCCCAAGGCTAAATTGAGGGTGCTGTGGGTTTACATGCACACACACACACACACACACGTACATGCACACACACATACACAAACACACACACACCCATGGAGCAGAGCATTTTGATTATGCTTTTGTTATGTGCTGATTATTTCTATTAGGCTTAGCTGTGGTTAAGTCTATATTCTCTTGTGGAGTATAAAATCTTTTATATAATAACATAATGACAACAATAATAGCTTGCTCTGTGACAGGCACTGATCAAAATGTTTTACACGTGTCATTCCACTGAGCCCTTTTAACAACCCTGTAAAAGTAGATATCATTATTGTTCTCAGTTCAAGATTTATTTTTTAAGTACAGAGAAAGCAGGAACTTACCCTAGATAATGGAGTATGTAAGTATCAGAACTAAAAGGGAAACTCACTTTCAAAGCCATACTAGAAAAGCAGAAGGAGACTTTGGAATTGTGGGTGATTCATCTGTGCATTTCTTTTCCCAGATAGTACTTAGTACAGTGGTTTAAACAACTGAACACTTTAAACTGTTGTTAAACTGAGTTTCATAATGAAAGGTGTGTTCATCTGTTTGTGTATGGGTATATGTAAGGGAATGAAAAAGAAAGAAGGAGACAAAAGGCAAGTAAGATCTGTCTCTCCAGCAGGGAGAGATTGGATATTCAGGTTATTCATTCAATATCCTCAAATACTGGCTTTGAAAAAAGTATTTCAGGAGCAGAATTTCACCAATTTCACATTACTCAACAGGAACAAAACCTTAGTTATTGTTTTTACATATGCATACATATATTTAAGCAGCATTTTTTACATAATATTCTGCTTGAACTAATAAATTACCATCCACACAGCTAGACATAGACATTTAGGTATCTGTCATTGTGGTTGTGTGTGTGTGTATCTTTTGTTGTGACAAACTGTTGAAATGTTAAACTGTTCTGAAAGTATTCTTTCATTCTGTTTACTCAGTTCATCTCTATGCTTTATTCTTTACCCATTCATTGAAAAACTGCTACTGATATTCTAAATTAATAATTGAGAATATTATATTAATAATATAATGGAAGTGTTAGTCACTTAGTTGTATCCAATTCTTTGTGACTCCATGGACTGTCACCCACCAGGCTCCACTCTCTATGGGATTTTCAGGCAAGAACACTGGAGTGGATTGCTATTTCCTTCTCCAGGATCCTCCCAACCCAGGGATCAAACCCAGGTCTCCTGCACTGAAAGTAGATTCTTTACCATTTGAGCTATCAGGGAAGCCCCAATAATATAATAAATAAATAATATAATAATATATGAATAAAATTCCCACCACAAAACTCAAATTATTTTAAAAAATCACTATTGATAGCCAAGTTACCATCCTTGCCCTTAGCTTTAACCACCTAATTATTATCTCCTTGATATAACCTGTCTAACTATGTTATAGACTGTGTAGACAGTCATGATTTATCTCTCCTCTACCACTGGTGCCATATTTTAAAATCCTCTAAGAATCAATAAAACCCCAGAGGTATCACTAACATATTTTTAAAGTATTGTAACTCTGGGGAAAGTGACCATGTGGAGCAAACATTCAAGAGGAGTTAAAGTCATCACGACTAGTGGTCTCCTTCTCTTCCTCCTGACATTCTGGAATACTTACTACCTGTATCACAGGCTCATGTGTTGGTACATTCAAGTCTTGTTTATTAATCATTGTTTATGTTTTATGAATCTGCAAGGTTCACTAGACATTCAAGGCCAAACGCCTTGCCCTTGCAACATGATAGCACAAGGAAGAGAGAGAGCCTTTTTCTTAAAAAAAAAAAAAAAAAAATATGTGTGTGGCCAGCCTATGCTGCGATGAGAGGAGATAGCACCGAGAGGCAGAAGCAAGCCCCGGACTCCTGCCCTGACTTTGCCCCTTACTAACTGACAGCCCACCTGACCTCTGGGCCTCAGGAGAGAACAGTGAGAGCAGCCTTTGCCTGTATTTTGAGATTCTGAGGACCAAATGAAATGATGATGAAGGAACTTTGGTAAACTATAACTTACATATTGAGTTATGTTCCTGATGAAAACACTTTTTAAGAAATTTCTCCCTTCTTTCATTTTTCATGAGCTTGTTTTTGCAGTAATCCCAGGGATTCAAGATTTGTGAAGGGAACACTTTCTAACTATGAGGTTTAATGGATGTAGGCAATCAAAACAGATAGTTTTTTTTGCCAAATTTGAACATCCTGAGCAATAATTGCATTTCTCTCCAATGTCTCTCTCCCAGTTCTGTTTCTTCTGTTCTACTAAGGACTTCATGTTAATGTTTGCTCTTTGGACAAATAATAAATCCTGCATTTGGTCCATCAGCGTGTGGTTCAGATTTAGAAACTAACATATTGTACCTAATGCTGACAGGTACACGTTCCTTTAAACTTAGATCAGTAGCTTGATTAAACCAGAAGGAAAAATGAATTGTTACCATTTTAAACAGTCTGAGTTAAAGGCCTTTGTTTCCAAGTGCTATTTAAAATCTTCCCAGATTTGAATGCTATTGGAATTAAATACTCAATTTAGGAAAGAAACCTGAGATACTCTAGGGATGTTTGTTTTTAAGTTACTATTGTTCCCTGGAACTGTTTGATCATATTATGGTTGGCCTTGAAGAATCTCCATATAAATAGTAGGTATCCATTATTTCAGATGAAATTAGAAATGAGAAATACCACCAAACTTCCAGAAAGCACAATCTGTGCTTGTTATTTCTACTTGTTATCATCACATTGCTGAAAATAGTGAGAGCTATCCTGCCTGCCTTTGGAGATATTTGTCTGAGGATCAAATGAATGGTTGATGAGAGAATTTGGGTAAACTCTAATTCACCTATTGAATTGTGTTAGTAAAGTGAAGACACCGCCTAGCCCATAAATAATCTTCCTGACCCTTAGCCTTATCAGAGTGTTCCATTTCTCCTCGTCATAGAAATTGATTACAAATGATGCCTTTTTACCTTTATCTTTAACAATGATATTTTTAAAAAATTTAAGATTTAAAATACAACTAATGAAAAAAAAAAGCAAGTGCTGCTTCTTTGAATCTCTTTTTTTGTCTAGCATTATTTTATTCTCTTCCAAATGTCTATTCATATAGATGGGTATAGACATTTAGATATCTGTCCATGTGTAAATATATATATATGTGTGTGTGTATGTAGACCGTTGTTATGGCAATTAGGACACTGTTCCCTTCCCATATTAGGGAAGTTTTCACCTATAATGTCTTCAAATATTCTGGGGGGCACTCTTTCTCTTTCTGTTCTTCTGGGACCCCTGTAATTTGAAGATTAGTGCACCTAATGTCCCAGAGGCCTCTGAGACTGTCCTCAATTCTTTTCACTCTTTTGTTTTTTTTTCTACTTCTTGGCAGTTATTTCCACCATCCTATCTTCCAGCTCACTCATTTGGTCTGCTGCCTCAGTTATTCTGCTATTATTGATCCTTTCTAATGTATTTTTAACTTCAATTATTGTATTGTTCACTATTGTGTGTTCTTTAGTTCTAGGGCACTGTTCTTTTTTTCTTTGAAACCTCTTGATTTATTCAGATTATTTTAACATACAATGACGCAACTGTGGCCCCCAAAGTGTGCAAAGTTAAAGCGTTCGACTGCAGCTGAGAAGAGAGGGCAGGGACGGTACACCGGGGCTGGGGGCCAGTCGGGAATGGTGGGCAGCCTCCTCCCCAGGGCCAGGGACGGGTAGCCTGAGGAGCAGGGCTGGGGAGTCCCAGCAAGGGGAAGGGGGCAGAGACCTCCCTCCGGCCTAGGTCAGGAGCCCAGTCGTGCCCCACGGCTGAGGGCGCAGCAGCCTGGGAAGGGGCCGGAGGCAGGCCAGGAGAGCACCATTTCTGGGGTGGGGGGTGCCCTATGGGAGAAGCCAGGAGGGGCCACTGGTCCCGGGGGTGGGAGCCGGGCCGGAGCGGGCTGCAGCGAGAAAGACCTGAGGCAGGCGCAGGGCCTGAGAGTCCAGGCTGGCTGGGCTCAGGGGGCGCTGAAGAACGGGGAACCTGGGAGGACTCCCAGGGCAAGCCAGCCCGGGAGCAGTCCTGACTCTGCAGGGGTGGA
>SJYX01019345.1:177814-253352 GCA_006410675.1 Oreotragus oreotragus | reverse complement strand
ACAGCCGCTTCTCGTAACTGTGGGCACAAAGGCAGAGGAGGAGGAGGGGTTAGGGGAGGCAGAACGAAAACCCAGAGTGGGGTGCGGGAAGTGGGCCCCGCCTTCCCAGAGCCCCTTGCCCAGGCTGGCCCTGGGCTGCCAGCTGGCCCCCAGACTCAGGGGAGGCAGTGAGCTGCTGCTGAAGCCCCTGCCCCTCAGCCACGGTGGGGGGTGGGGGAGGGGGTGGGAAGGGACAGGAAGCAAGCCCAGTGCCTCTGTTCATCCACTTCAGGCCAAGGCTCCTGGAAGAGGCAGGCCAGGCCCAGAGACAGCCATGCTCCTCGGGCCACAGCTGGTGGAGGGTCTGTCCTCAGGGCCGGGGTGGAGGCGGCTAAGGACAGCACAGCCCATCCTCACAGGAAGAGGTCAGGCCAAGCCGGGGCTCTGCCGCTCACATCTCCACCCACCCCTGCAGGTGCAGTGGCCTGAGCCCTCTGTGGTCACTGGGTCCAGTCCCAGATAGGGCAGCCTCAGGCCTGTGGTAAGGGATGCCTCTCTGCACCCCAGGAGGGGACATTTCCCTGCAGGGGAGGCCAAGGCCAGCTGCCCCCACCACGATNCTCCACCCACCCCTGCAGGTGCAGTGGCCTGAGCCCTCTGTGGTCACTGGGTCCAGTCCCAGATAGGGCAGCCTCAGGCCTGTGGTAAGGGATGCCTCTCTGCACCCCAGGAGGGGACATTTCCCTGCAGGGGAGGCCAAGGCCAGCTGCCCCCACCACGATGCTAGTCCTACGGTCCAAGTCCCATGATGACACCCCAGCTCCACCCCCAGCCCAATGCCCCCCACCCCAGCCCAGGCCCCACCCAGACTGCCCCCTGCTCTACTCTACGCTTGGCCCCGGGCAGCGCAGTTACTTACACGGCAGAAAGGTATAGCTATGGGAGGATGGGGCAGAAAGAGACACAGGTTAGATGCCCGCCTCTGCCTGGGGGGACAGGCCCTCTCGATCAGGGTGGGGCTGCATGCCTGCAACTACTGCTGCCAACTAGCGCTACCCCCTCCCATGGTCGCCCCAGCACCAGCCCTGGCGTCGGTCTCTCTGCCCTTCCCTACCAAGGGCTTGTGCCCCCAGCCTCCACCGGCCTGCTTGGTGCCACCACCAGCGAGAGCCCAGCACCGCCAGCCCTGCGACCAGCCACCAAGCTCCTGAGCAAGCAAGGGCTAGGAAGCCGGGAGGAACAAGTGGTCACGTCTCCCGTGCCCAGCTCGGGGTGGGGGGCAGTGAGACACCTGAGGTGAGGGGAGGGCCTGCCTGCATGGGGAGCTAAAGGGCGGGGTTCCAGGGTGGGCCAGGCCCTGAAGGAGAGGTTGCTGGGGTCACCCGGCCGCAGCCTCCGTCCCTGAAACCTCGGCTCAGCCTCTGAACCACGGCCCCGCCTGCCGGACCCAGGGCCAGGAGGCCGCCGCACTTACGAGTGCAGGCCGTGGACGCCGCCCTCGATCTGGGCCGACATGGTCCGCTTCTCAAACTTGAGCTCTCCTGAGTACATCATGGACCTGCCAGCGGGGAGATGGCGCTGGTCAGGGGCAGCAAGCAGGGAGGAGAGACAGAGAAAGGAAGCGAGGGGACCGCCAGGAGCCTCCCACTCGCCTCCCGCCCGCGGCCCTCGAGTCGCCACACTCACCGCAGGACAGACAGGCTCCGGGCCCCGATGTCCTGGCAGCCATGCTGGATGCCCGCTATGAGGTAGGGCACGAACTTCTGAATGGAGCCTTTGTCCTGGATGGAGCCCGAGACGCCCTGCGCGATCTTCACCTTGTCTCCCTCACTGCATGGAGGGTGGGAAGCCTGAGCCCCACTGCCCAGGGCTCAGGGGACCCCACTCCACCTCTCGAGGGTACTGGCAGAGGGGCTACTAGCCAGCAGGCATGCTCAGTCCTTCAGTCGTGTCCGACTCTGCGACCCCACGGACCGTAGCCCTCCAGGCTCCTCTGTTCATGGGGTTCTCCAGGCAAGAATGCTGGAGTGGGTTGCCATGCCCTCCTGCAGGGGATCTTCCCGACCCAGGGATTGAACCTGTGTTGCTTATGTCTCCTGCGTTGGCAGGCGTGTTCTTTACCACCAGCGCCCCCTGGGAAGCCCCAGAACGACCCCTAAAGCTGTTACTCTCTGTGCTACGGCATAAATAAGCGTGGGTTCCTAGCCAGGGGGCCCCGGCACTTCCGGGCCTGCGACTCGTTGCCCTGTGCTTCGGCTTCCAGAGCTGTAATAATGGAGGCCGGGCGCCCCCGTGGGAAGTCAGAGGGCCCGTGCAGACCTGAAGGCCTGGGGGCCGACGTGCTGGCCCAGGCCGGGAAGGGGCGGGTGGGCAGGCACCGTGCAGACCTGAAGGCCTGGGGGCCGACGTGCTGGCCCAGGCCGGGGAGGGGTGGGTGGGCAGGCACCTGAAGTAGCGTTTCTGGCTGCTGCTGCTCTTCTCCATGGCGTCCAGCGAGCCCATGCCGCGGTACTTCTTGAGCCTCACACCGTCCGAGAAGAAGTATTCACCAGGGGCCTCCGTGGTGGCCGCGAGCAGGGAGCCCATCATCACTGCAGCGGTTGGGGGGGTCAGGGTCTCTAGCCCCCGGGCCCTCTGACCACCCCTCGCCAGCCTGCCCCATCCCCAGCGGACCCGCCCCCTCACCTGTGGAGGCTCCGAGGGCCAGCGCCTTGACCACGTGCCCCACGGTCTGGATGCCGCCGTCGGCTATGACTGGGACCCCGAAGCGCCGGGCGTACTCGGCCACCTTGTACACGGCAGTGCCCTGGGGCCGACCACAGGCCATCACTGGGGACGGTACACAAGACAGGCGTCAACAGTGTCAACAGCAACAGGGGCCAAGAACAGGCCTCTCGTGCCTTGCGCCCTACTCCACTCGGGGAAAAGGACTGCTCTGGATGTTCACGTGGCAAATAAAAACAACAGGAGCAGTAGGGTAAACGTCATTCCAGGAACCTGGACCTCCTCACCTACAAGAGCCCTGCGGGGACACCAGACCTCAGCCTCCCTCTCTCCCCACACTAGCTCCCCTTCACCATTACTAGGGTTAGGTACTCACACACAGCCTCCTTTGGGATCCTGGTTTGCATTTCTTTAAGTTTCACTGTCCAAGGCTCTTACGTATTTGATTCTAAGTGAGAATTCTAAGAAACCGGCACATATCTAGGGAATGGGTGCAAGGCTAGATAAAGGAGGAAAGAAGTCTCCTCTGCCTGTACCTCTGTTTTCTTCTTTTTGCATCCCCAAGATTTAGACCACCACCTGACACACAGTAGGTGCTCAACTAACATTTCTTAATTTATAGAAAAGGCCTACATCTCACCTCAGGGGTCAGCTAATAGAGGGGTGGAATGGAGTGGGTTGCCATAGCCTCCTTCAGGGGATCTTCCCAAACCGGTACTGAACCCTGGTCTCCCATATTGCAGGCGGATTCCTTACCATCTGAGTCACCAGGGACACCCAGACAGTTAAAAGCAGAGGCTTAAAGACCAAGCAGGTCGTGCAGCATTTGGGAGACACGACCCTTACTAGAGGCACCAAATACCTCAGTCCTGCGCCCGCCAATTGGGCTTCCCAGACCAGAATCTGAGAGGCAGACTGACGCACACCAAAAACATACAGTCACCTCCTTGGATACCTGTCTCCCCGCAAGTCAGTGGGCTAAACAGTCAGTCTGAGGCTGGGTCGCTCCTGAACCCCAAGAAGGGGCCTGGCTGAGCGAGTGCTCTGCACACACTCATGGCAGGAAAGTGAGGCCCTGGGGTCTGATAAAGGCCGGGGGGGGGGGGCAGCGTTCACAGTGCAGCCACTCACGCTCCTCCTGACACTCACCTTCCTGGGTGATGCAGATGGAGCCGCAGCCCATGCCCACACGCAGCCCATCCACACCAGCGTCAATCAGGTTCTTGGCCTGAGCTGCTGTCACCACTGGGGAGAGGGGCAGTCGGAGGGGAGGAAGAGTGTCAGGATGGGTTGCCCCTGCCCTGCCCAAGGGCGTCCTGGGACCCCAGTCCATACCCACCCCCCACACCTACTGTGACCAAAGCCCATTCCTGCAGCCCCCCGCCTCCCATGCCAGGAGCAATGCCACCACCAGGGGATGCCAAGTGACACAGAGAGGTTACACAGTGGGGGGTGAGGGACAGGATGTGAGCAGGGACCCTGCACTCACCATTCCCCCCAATCACCTGCAGGTGGGGGTACTTCTGCTTAATGTAGTGTACCATGGCGATCTGATACACAGAGTTCCCTTGGGATGAGTCCTGTGGGAAGGGGACCAGGATAGTTGAGGGGTGGAGGCTGAGGGCCCTCACTGAGGGAGGGGGGTTTGGGGGTTTTGAGTGGACAAACCGATGAAAGTCCTATGAGAACGCGCCTCGGTGTTTTTCTGGGCAGTCACTAGACAATTCTCAGCAGATTCCCAAAGGGGCTTGCCTCCCCAACAAAGGGTAAGCACCACTCATGGATAGTTGCAGGGCAGACAAAGCCCCTTCATACCCACAATATGGACTGGTCCTCACAGCAAAGAGATGGGACCTGGGGTCATATTCTATTCCCACGAACTCACTCACTAAATTACTTAACCTCTTGAACCTCAGTGTCCCCACCTGACAAATGGGCTTGGTGAGTGTATATCAATGAGGATTAACTGAGTTCACCTACATAAAGTTCTTGGTGCAGCACCTGGCGAGCCATCGCACTCACTGAGCACGATAAACATCAGGGTCATGCTATGTAACTGCAGAGTGCCCCCGGAGGCTCCTCAGTTTGTTCTAAGCTGTCAGAGTCCCAGTGACCCTCCCAGTTCTGACACTGGGCTTAATTAGAGGTGAAGCTGGGTCTTCCTAAGTGCAGACTCCACTGAACCGCCCCTCCTCCAGGGCAGTGCCCGTACCAGCACTATGACATCGGCGCCCGCCTGGGTGAGCAGGTCCAGGCGGTATTTGTCATCCTCACGGGTGCCCACAGCTGCCCCGCACAGCAGCTGCTTGTGGGAATCCTTGGAAGCCAGGGGGTAGTCCCGGTTCTTCTTCAGGTCAGTGCGGGCAATGATGGCCACTAACTCATCTCGATCATTGACAATGGGCAGCTTCCCTGACAAGGAACACAGGAGTGAGATGGAGGAGCAGGTCTCTGGAGGTCGGGTAGGATGGGTAATGAGGATGAAAATAGACCAGGCCAGAGACTCCCCTGCAGTACCCAAAGCCACCACTAGGTGACAGCACCCACCCAGGAAGTGTTCCGAGGGACCTGGCCCTCTGCCCGGGGAACAGGAAGCAAAGAAACCCGGTTCCTGGAGCTCTTCCTGCCCTGTGGCTAGGCCGGACTCCGTGGGCAGCCCCTGCCCACTGGCAGCACTTTGCCTGCTGGGCCACAGGCCACAGTGGTCGAAACCTCCTAGCCAGGCCACACACGTGAGTCTCTCCTGCAGGAGGGGATCACGTGTCCTGTCCACTGCCACCCCTGAGGACGATCCAGCCTGGGCCATGGGGGCATTTCCCAGTGGCTCCCGTAGGGACCTAATGAATACTATATCAACTGCCCCCACTGGCAAGTGAAGTTAACTGCAGGACTTCTCAGAGCCCTTGATAAAGTAATGAGCCATTCCTTATGCAAGATGGGGACACAGACGCATTTTCCGACTTTCTAGGACCACAGTGCCCTTTCTTCATGATGAGCGTTTTCATAGAACGAGTTGTTTTGAGAAACATACTGTGAAGACGCCAAATAAGGGATGGGATTTCCTAAGCCAGGAAAGAAACCTCGGGACTCATGCTCCAGTCTGAGGTTATTCAGACCTTCCTCGAGGCCCAGCCTGGTTGCAGGGACAACTTGCAAAGCTGTGAAGCAAAAGGGGGCTCTGACGGGAGGAGGGGCGGGGCTGCATTTTCCACCTGCTCCCTGGTACCTTTCTTGCTGCGCTGCAGAATCTCATTTGCCTCTTTCAATGTCACGCCCGCTGGAGCCACCACCAGCTCATTCCGTGGGGTCATCACCTGTGGGGCCAGGAACATTTGCCTGCAGGTTGGCAGGCGAGAGAGAAGGGAGCCAGGCCTCCCTCTGGTCCCTGGTCACAGGCACCAGCCTGAGGCCCCGGACCTGGGGTCCTCTCTGCCCCAGCCATGCCCTCCCTGCCCTGCAGGTACCTCACTGAGAAGGGTGGTGTGGTCCTTCTCGGCGAGGAAGTCGATGTCTCGGGAGGTGACGATGCCCACCAGTTTGCTGCCCATGGTGCCCGTCTCAGTGATGGGGATGCCTGAGAAGCCATGCCGGATCTTGGCCTCCAGCACGTCGCCCACAGTGTGCGAGGGGCTTAGCACCACCGGGTCTGTGATGAAGCCCTGTTCAAATTTCTGAGGGCAGAGACAAGGGAAGGAAAAGGCTGGAAGAAAGCTGGAGATAGTGTACAGTCTGGCCACAGGGGACAGGATGTACTGGGGCAAGAAGCCAGCGGGGAAATAAGGGCTGAGCCCTGTGCCCTCACTGGAAGGGCAGACAAGACCCCACAGGAATCAGCCAGTGAGCGCACGGGCCCACAGAGCTGGCAATGGGGGTTTGGGGAGGGGCGAGGGTCTGTGAGGCAGGGGACCACCAGAGGGCATCTTCTCATGGGAACGGGCCTGGTACTTGCCTTGACCTTCCGCACTTCATTGGCCTGGAACTCTGGAGTGCAGTTGTGGTGAATGAAACCAATACCGCCCATCAGCTGGGGTAAAAGGGAAGTACAGTTAGAGTCAGCCAGTCGTCCTCACTCTGCCAACCCCACCTCTGATTCCAATTCCTCCTGATGTCCGGCCCACCCTGCTCAGTCCTTCCGGCCCTGGGGTCCCCACCCACGTGCCCAACTCACAGCCATTGCGATAGCCATGTCAGCCTCCGTCACAGTGTCCATGGGGGATGAGATGAGTGGCGTCTTTAGCGTAATCTTTCGAGTCAAGGCTGAAGTCAGGTCCTGAGGGTGAGACGTGGTCTATGTGAAAAGTTTTATCATTCATTCAACAAACACTTACTGAGCTCCTGCGTGTGCCTGGCACCGACCCTGGGGATACAGCAGTGAGCAAAGTGAATGAGGCCTCTGCTACCTCCTCTGGAGCTTATATTCTACTTGGAAAGAAAAATGACACACACGAAATGTATCCAAGATGATTCCGGTTGGGACCAAGGCTCCAAAGAAAAGCAAGAGGCAGAACGACCACTGGAAGAAGAATGTGGTGGTTGGTAAAACCTCTTTCTTGAGGGGGTGACTAGACAAGTAAAAGTCCAGGAGTCTGTTTTTCCAGGCGGGGGGAACTGTGTGTGAAACTCTGCCTCTGATTCCAGTTCTCCCTGAGGTGCATTTAAGAAAGAAAAAGCTAGCAGAGTGGAGGGAAGGGAGAGAGATGGGGAGAGGAGGGGGGCAAGGATGTGTAGCCTTGAAAGCCTTGGAGAGGAGCTTGGATTCGATTTTGCCATGAGAAGCCACTGGAGGACCACAGCAGGAGACAGACACGATCTGATTTATGTTTTAAAGAGGTGGTTCAGGCTCCAATGTGAAGACGGGATTTTGGGTGACAAGGTCTAGACAAAGAGACCACTAGGGAGGCTGCTGACAGGTCCAGGTGGGAGATTCTGGGGCCTGGTTAGACGGAGGCATGGGAAGGAGTCTATTAGGCAGCCCATCCGGGGAGAAGGTGACTACCTGTCCATAGCTCAAAGGAGAAGTCAAGATGGCAAGGGTATTCAGGAAGCATCTGCCTGTGAGCAGTAGATAAGGCTGGATCGCAGACGCCTCCAAGATTCAGGCTAACAGCTGTGGATCCTAGCCCCCCAAACCCCCAGACACAGACTTTGCTACGTAACTTTCTGTAGACTCAAGGACCCCTACAGTCTATTGCCAGATCCTCAGCAATAGGACCGAGAACCTCAGCCCTGCAGTCTAGAAAACTCCCCCTTCTCCTCGCTTATCCTAGCGCAGAAGAGCCGCACTCTCCTGACATAGACCAAAGGAAGGAGACCCTTGATGGCCAGTGGGCTTGTTCCATCCCTCTCTTCCTTGCACTCTGCCCAGGATCTGGGACAAAGTCAAGTGTTAGTTGCTCAGCCGTGTCCAACTCTTTGTGACCCCACAGACTGTAGCCCACCAGGACCCTCTGTCCATAGGGATTCTCTAGGCAAGAGTACTGGAGGGGGTTGCCATTCCCTTCTCCAGGGGATCTTCCCGACTCAGGGGTCGGACCTAGGACTTCCACATTGCAGGCAGATTCTTTACCATTTCAGCCACCAGGGAAACACCAGCACAAGGCCAGGCTGCTCACTTTCACTCTGTGAAAGTGAACAGCCAAATCAAGACGGCTTCCAGGTTGCTATCACAAAAGGAATATCCAGAATAGTCCTAATGTCCCCTTAGCAATCTGTCTGGGTCAGCACTGACGACACAAGCTGGATGTGAGGTTCCTCAACATATAAAAGATCTGGGCACATTCAGGCCCTCTGGCGTTCCATAAGAATCAAATAAATATTAATGATAACAGCAACAGAAAAACTTTTTTTTAAATGCATCCTAATTCATCATAGGATAACTTTTCCATGAAATGACTAACACCCATTAGCATTTAGCCTCCTATAATGTTGTTGCATATATTTATTTTTATTTTTGAAGGTTTCAAGTATACTTTATTTCTTCAAACATGCCATATTTTAATGGGTACATAGTACTTTTACTTGGAATTAATTATGAGTTGATTTTGAAACAATTCAGTATTAAACCAGCTGGGATGATTACTGTTCTCTCCATTCCTTTGGGGTGACTCTGCCAATAGGCGATGGGTTCCATTCTATTCCAATTTGTGNACTTTATTTCTTCAAACATGCCATATTTTAATGGGTACATAGTACTTTTACTTGGAATTAATTATGAGTTCATTTTGAAACAATTCAGTATTAAACCAGTTGGGATGATTACTGTTCTCTCCATTCCTTTGGGGTGAGTCTGCCAACAGGCGATGGGTTCCACTCTTTCAATTTGTGTTGCCATATTTACCCACAGAGCAACATAGAAAGTGGCTCCACTAGCTAATACGGCATTACTATATTTGTCATGGAAATCAGGTGCCCGATTCTGGTGGATCTGCCTTGCCATTGCTTGCTGAATGCTTTGAACCCTCAGACGACTTAGTGCGTTTCTGGCCAAGGGAAACATCCTGCAGCTGAACATAAAATTGCTGCAACTACAGCTGCTGGCCTCTAGCCCATTTCTGTCTTTTATTGAGCCCATCTTTGCATGAAATGTTAGCCTTGCCATTGCTTGCTGAATGCTTTGAACCCTCAGACGACTTAGTGCGTTTCTGGCCAAGGGAAACATCCTGCAGCTGAACATAAAATTGCTGCAACTACAGCTGCTGGCCTCTAGCCCATTTCTGTCTTTTATTGAGCCCATCTTTGCATGAAATGTTCCTTGGTATCTGTAATTTTCTTGAAGAGATCTCTAGTCTTTCCCATTCTATTGTTTTCCTCTATTTCTTTGCATTGATCTCGGAGGAAGGCTTTCTTATCTCTCCTTGCTATTCTTTGGAACTCTGCATTCAAATCGGTATATCTTTCCTTTTCTCCTTTGCTTTTCTCTTCCCTTCTTTTCACAGCTATTTGTAAGGCCTCCTCAGACAGCCATTTTGCTTTTTTGCATTTCTTTTTCTTGGACCTTAGTTTGAGTGAACTCCGGGTGTTGGTGATGGACAGGGACGCCTGGCGTGCTGCAGTCCACGGTGTCCCAAAGAGTCAGAGACATCTGAGCACTGAGTGACTGAACTGAACTGAATCGAGGGAGAAACAGCCAAGAAACCACCCGAGGCAAGATTACAAATTAAAGATTAAAGGGATTAAAGAAGATAATCTAGATTAGGAGATCACCTGAGATGGCACTCAGTTCAGTTCAGTTCAGTCACTCAGTCATGTCCGACTCTTTGCGACCCCATGAATCGCAGCAAAGGCGATGGGTTCCATTCTATTCCAATTTGTGTTGCCGTATATATCCATACAGCAACACAGAAAGTGGCTCCACTAGCTCATATGGCATTACCATATTTGTCATGGAAATCAGGTGCCTGCTTCTGGTGGATCTACCTTGCCACTGCTTGCTGAATGCTTTGAACTCTCAGACGACTTAGTGCGCTTCTGGCAAAGGCAAACATCCTGCGGTTGAACATAAAATGGCTGCAACTACAGCTGCTGGCCTCTAGCAATTCAGCGACTAGTACCCTTGCAGAGTCCTGTTGCATATTTTTTAAATTTTATTGATTATTTTAAAAAACTTGCTTTGGCTGTGCTGGGTCTTCCTTGCTACACACGGGCTTTCTCTAGCTGTGGTGAGCAGGGGCTTCTCTGCGTTGTGGTATGAGGGCTTCTCATTTCGGTGGCTTTTCTCGTTGCGGAGCACAGGCTCAGCAGTTGCGGTGCACGGGCTTAGTTGCTCTGAGGCGTATGGAATCTTCCCGGACCAGTAATCGAACCTGTGTCTCCTGCATTAGCATGTAGATTCTCAAACACCGGGCCACTAGGGAAATCTGGGTTGTCGTATGTTAATAGTATAAAGGATATCGGTCACCACTCGGTTTATTCCTAAGCCCCGCCGGTTAAGAGAAGCACTGTTTCCTTGTATTAGACCACAATCTAACTTCTTCAAATCCTCTCACCAGTTCTTCTAAGTCATGGAGCCACAAACAAGTCTGTCCACCTCTTCCAAAGTTTCCATAATTTTATTGGCTTCTAGGATATCTTTGCTTAGCACTTCAGAAGAAATCCAGTAAGTAATAAAGCAGCCACACCTACATCCACCCCACACTCTCCCTGGGCCTTTCTGAACTTCACTGCAGGCCCCGGGCCAGACCCACCTTTCAGGATCCCACTCACTGCCTTTCAGAATCCCCATCACTGCCTTTAATCCATCAGGTATAATCCACTGCCCACAGCACACCACCTTCCCCACTTTCCCCAGAAAAATCTCTCTCCCACACCCCTGAGCCAGAGATCAGTGTACTATACCACACACACAGCCCCTCTGCCCTTTACTCACCACTTCATCAGCTGTGAAGTCTATGAATCCTGGGAGAATCAGGAAGTCGCTGTGAAGAAAGGAAGTGAGCATTACTGGGTGAGGAAGGGGTTCCTGAAAGAGGCAGGGCCTGCCACACCAGGGGAAGCAGTGTGTGGGTAGGGAGAGGAGCCGAGTACCTGAACCCTGCGGCCTGTTCAGGATTGAACCACCCTCGTGCCCCCTGCTAGTATCTTGTCAACCTCAGCCCAGAGAGCTAGAGCCAAATGTGGCGCAAACTCTGCGGTCCTGGGGCGCCACCAGGGCAGCTGGCCCCAAACACCCATTGCCTTGAGGGCTCAGAGTTCATCAAGGGACCCAGACGTTTCCACGAGGGTGCACACAGCACACACAGGGTCTGCCCTTGAAAACTTCTCAGTCTTGGAGGTGGGGAGATGATAAACAAACACAAAATGCACCTGAGAACAGTGTAGGAGCGCCACCCAGCAGGAACACCACACAGCACAGGGCAAGCTGCTCAGCCCAGTGCTGGGGCTGCTGAGTCACACAGGGCTCAGAACGGCACCAAGGGACCCCAGGGGGCTGAGCACGGGGTGCATGCCGACAGAGCAGGCATCCCTGATGCTCTGCCCAGTTGGACTGGAGCAACCAATGGACATGGCCTGGATGGGAAACGAGAGGAAGGGGCCTTATAGTTAGGACCACAACACAGGAGGCCCAGCCAAAGCCTGGCAGTGGCCAACACTAACCTGGGCCATGGTCCCAGCAATCCCCAGAAGAGGGGTACAGGCCTACCTAGGTGCCACAAAGCACAGGGCCACAGCCCAGGAGCCCTGACAGGCCTGCAATCTCAGGGCCTTGACAGACACGCCCAAAAGTAAACGTCTCGTGGTGTTCAGGGACACTACCAAGCGGACTAAGGAAAGCAGCAGGCACCCCAGGGCCGGAAGGAAAAGCTACAGGGTGGAAGGGACGGGTGGGGTCTTTAATTTGCCCCAGGGTGTAGAACGACTCCCTGGGAAGTGTTCCTGGGAGACACCACTGAAAAATATATCATATACACTCTAGCTATCCCACTTCATCAAAGACCACCAAAGAAATAATCTTAACTGCCCCTGTCCCCTGGCAGCCCTTCTGTACAGTGAAGAGGCCTCTGTGGCTCACTTAGAGACAGGAGAAGAAATGCTGGAGTCTGGGCCCCTTGGCATTTTCTAGGTATCACACATACCCCTTGCCTGGCCCACATCTCAGCTACGCAGACAAGCAAGAGGAGACACTCCTCAGGAGTGACTGGGTATCCTGGTGTCCAGGAAAACGGCCTGCCAGGCAGGAGTGCTTACAGGCAAAGGCAGGAGCTAGCAGGGGACAGGGCAAGGATGCTCTTGGCTCAGAGCATCCCTACCCCACCCTGGTCCCAGGTCCTGATGCTCTTTCCTGGCATGGACACAGTCCTGCAGCCTAGAGAAGAGCTAGTGCCAGGCCTGCAGCCAGCAGGACAACTGGCCCAGGGCCCATGGAAAAACACACTAAGCCAGAGGCAAATGGTCTTGTCTTCTTCAAAAATCCTGGGTGGGGAGGGCTTGGGTGGGTGATCGTCAAAGAATACTCTGGCCAAGTGGGGAACACCCGTACTGGCTAACTTGTAGGCAGGCACGGGCACACGTGGAAAGTGGGTTGGACTGGAGGGTGGAAAAAAAGAGCCATCCCAACTGCCCAGCTGGGCAACTCCTGGGGGCAACACCCAAGCAGCTGCCTGAGCAGGCCCCCCCACCCGACTCCCCGCCGCCCCGCACCGACTCCTGCCCTCGTGGTTACGCTGGGAGTGAGAGTGTCCTGGACCAAGGTCTGGGAAAAGTCTCCAGAACCACATCTCGTGTTCCCACACGCCGCCAGTGCCCCCTTCATGCGGCCAAGATGCCCCGAGGAAAGAGGAAGGGGGCAGGCCGGACCCGGATCTAGCCAGAAACGGGGCATGGCACCGAGGGCCGCGATGTCGCTGTGCCACGTCCGTCCGTCTGCTCTCGGCGCGGGGCCGCCTTCCTTCCCTGGCCCAGCCTTGCCCGCACCCGCCCACCCCCACCCCAGCTGCTGCTGCTGCTGCTGCTGCTGCTGACGCCGCACCACGGCCACGCTGCCGCCGCGGGCTGGGCGGGCCGGGGGCGGGGGCTGCGGCAGCCGCGGGGCGGGCCCCGGGCACCGCCCTCACCCGCACCCCCGCTCCTCCCGCCCCTCCCTCGGGAGCCCGCCGCCTCCGCCCCCAGCAGCACAAAGAGCCCCGCGGAGCCCGGCCCAGCCGCCGCCGCCGCCGCGCTCACGCCCAGGGCTGCCCGCAGTGGCACAGCAGCCGCTGGGAACCGGGGCGGCGGAGGGCGTGTGTGTTCACCGGAGGAGGGGGCGGAGCCAGGCCGGGACACGCCCCCTTCGCCGCTCCAAGTCCCGCCTCTTAGGTTCCCCGCAGCGCCTCCGCCAGGGCCAGCATCCCGGGCCACCCAGGCCACCGACCCCGCGGGCATGAGTCTCCCCGGGGCCCTGCTGCCTAGTCCCAGGGTAACCTCTCACACGGTTTATCTTCCCCAAGACTAAGGCTCAGACTTGAATCAGGGCCCGGAGCCCTGAGGAACTGGTTTGGGCCGGCAGCTGCCCGGTACACCGGAGTCTGAGGTTGTATACCCTCTCTGCAGTGCACACCCACCCTGCTCCCCACAACCAGGCATCATTCCTAGGGGTCAGGCATCTGAACAATGACAATTCCTGACCTTTGGGTGGCTTTGGAGCCCTCTGCTGTCTACAAGGCATTTTTCATAAATGATCACATTTACTCTACAATCTACTAATTGCCAATTACTAGGTGTCCTCCCCCAACCCCTGCTTTACAGATGCAAAACCTACAGTTCAGGAGGGGCTGGAGACAGGTGCTACCCCTGGTTCCTGATCTAATGCTTCAACCTGACATCCTGTGTTATCCTCAACTCAGAAAGTAGTGTGGATACCAGGGAGGTTTAGCCCCAGAGAGCAAAGTTTGCTTTTATTCGGAGGGTAGCATGGTGGGTGGGGAAGGCAATGGCACCCCACCCCAGTACTCTTGCCTGGAAAATCCAATGGACAGAGTAGCCTGGTGGGCTGCAGTCCATGGGGTCGCTAACAGTCGGACAGACTGAGCGACTTCCCTTTCACTTTTCTCTTTCATGCATTGGAGAAGGAAATGGCAACCCACTCCAGTATTCTTGCCTGGAGAATCCCAGGGATGGGGGAGCCTGGTGGGCTGCCATCTATGGGGTCACACAGAGTCGGACACGACTGAAGTGACTTAGCAGCAGCAGCAGCAGCATGGTGGGAAGCTGGGGGTCAGGGGGGATCCATAGGCCTGGCTTAGGCAAGTAAGTATATATACAAATTAGGACAGAGGGTAGGAAAGTCTTGAGAATTTCTGCAAGCAGACATTTGGTGGCCCTGGATGCCCAGCAAGACCCAGATTTCTACATGAAGGTATTAAGATTAGGTAGAAGGTTGATTCCCATGGGAGGAGGTGGGGTGTCTGGGGCCAGCCCTTCTCCTTCATGTGACCAGAACTGCTATTGCTACTCCCTGATGAGAAGCCAGAAAGCAGATGCCAGCCCCTTCCCTGCTCCAGGCCCAAATGCCACCCTCTCCTCCCTCTGTCCTCCTCCAGTCCTTTGGCGAGATGAGGGACAAGTGGGCCAGGGACCCTGTCCTCTTCCTGGCAGGGCGGCTGTCTGTGGTCCTCGCCCTGTCCCCAGCCCTAGAGGCTGGGTTTGTTTACCTCTCACCAGTGTGGTGGCAGCCGAGCCCAAGGGAGCCTCCTGAGATGCCCAGCCTCCCTCAGTGACTCCCCAGGACCCTGCCAGGAAAACAGAGACTGTTCCATCTGTGTGAGAGGGAAGGGGAAGCTTCCCACAGAGCTAGAGCGATGAGGCCTATGAGGCTAGAGTGCTTCTGGGGACTCACAGATGTCCACTGTGCCCTCTTTCTTACTGCGGGGCACCAGAAAAATCACAGATTCCCAAGCTCCCCTCTCCAACCGGGGAGTCTGAAGGAGGCTCCTGATGGGGGCCCCTGGAAGCCCTCTGGTGTGGAGAAGGAGGGCCTGCTAGGGTTCTCTGCAGAGTGGGGGCTGGGGCCAGCTTGCCAGGGATGCCTAAGGTGTACCTGATACCTCAGCACTCACTGACTCATGCGGAGGGTCTGAGCCATATGGGGAAAGGGGTTATCCTGAGGTCACCAGCATGAGGACCTCCTAGTAGCCGCCTGGAGGCAGAGCAGTGAGCCTGGCTAGAGGAAGCAACTGGCCATTCAGCACCAGTTGCTTCCTGGGCACCTTTCTAGCCACAGAAAGATGAAGTTAGAAGGGCATGGCAGGAACAGCACACAGGCTGCCCCGTGGTCTGCTCTGGGTCACTGTTTCCTGCAACGTGGGCCATGGATAGCTAGGGTTCTCCCAGGGCTGGGGCCCAGGACAGCAGCTGGGGTCTGCCAGCTCAGGTGACCTCAGTATGACATTTGCCCTGGCCTCGAACTCAGAACCAGGAGGCTGCCACCAGGCTGAGTTGTGGGGAGAGTCCTCCTCCCAGCACGACAGACCTCACAGCCCCACTCCCTTTCTGCTGCACGCCACCCCCTGCCGCCACCTCCCCACCCCTCACCACCTCCTCCTGCTTTGACCTGTGTCCGGGCGTCTCATTACTCTAAGCTGCTGGGCTCAGCCCTGGGCTAGGCTGTCCTTTTCCAGAGACCGTTAATCCACTTCCCACCCCCACCCTCGGCTTTCCTCCTCCCTCTTCCTGATCTTCCCCAGCTGCTTCCTCCCTGGGGAGGAGACACCAAGCAACCAGTGGGCCTCCCCAGCTCAAGGAAGGGCCAATGGTCCCCTGAGGCTCCACACCTATCAGCTGTGAGCAGGAGAGCAGGCCAAGCCCCATGAAGGCCCTTCCTTTGACAGGTGGGGGGTGGGGGGGCGGGAATGGTGCCCAGCTAGGCACCCACATCCAGGCAGGGAACCCGGAGGTCTCTTTCTAGTCTGGGGCTATTTTGAAGGAACAAGCTTTCAAAACACTTCCGAGGGGAGAGTTGTGGGAGTTGTGGGGAGGAGCGTTAACACTGACATTGTTGAGCTGGTTCAGGGGACCTAGCTTGCCCATGTTCAAGCCAGAGTGCAATAACTCTGGCCTCAGACCTAGACTTCTCATGGAACCCTGTCCTCTTCTCACAGTTTCTAAACTAGAGCCGGCAGATGGAGGTCTAGCCAGCAGGTTTTGAATCTCACTACACCACCTGGCTGAGTCTCAGGTCTGACACCAGCTCTTCAGAATCTGGTGGGGTGGCGATAGCACAGGTGCAGAAGTACAGTCTGCAGAAAGGATGCTCCTGCATGGCCCTGGTCTGAGTTCCAAAATGACACTCCTGCAGCACCTGCCCCCAGCCAAGGCACTGCCTCCATCCAGCCCCCGTGGGCCCCTCTCCTCCTGTGGCCTCTCTCTGTCGCCCTAGACCCTGAGCCCCAGTAGCTGGGTTTCTAGGATAGCAGGAAGGATGCAGGTGCCCGAAACGGAGTCACTTCTAGAGAGCCAGACTTCCGGGGCAGGAGGGGCCAGGTTTCACCCAGCAGGCCCTTAAGCCGTGAAAAGTTCTTACATAATAGTGGCCAGCCCCTGGGCAGAGCTAATTCCCCCAGACCACCAACCTCCCTCCCCCCTCCCAAAAAAAACCCCAGCTTCCAGGTCACCTCCCCAAGCTGCTGAGCACCAACAGATGGGACACAGAAAGAAGTCCAAATCCTCTGGACCGGAAGGACAGTGGGTTGCATTTCAAGCTGCGGTACAATCCAGAGATTAGCCACTGTCTCCTTTTCAGTCAGTCCCCTGGGGCCCAGATCAACACCTCCACTCTACCTCCAATGACCCTTACAGACCCCAGTGGGGTAAGGGAAGAGCTGGGCTTGAATCTTAAAGAGAGATCCTGGGGTGAGCTGCACTGGCAGTCTCATCAGACCTCAGTGAATCGGGGAGGAGGGGCTGGTGTCCTTACCAGGCTCTGAGAGGGTCATCCATCTGGACGCCCACCTTGACAGTAAGACTCTGAAGATAGTTCTAGGAGGAGACAGCTAAGGAGGAGTAAGCAAAGTTGGACATGGACTCCAACAGGTTTGGTTTGAACCCCGCGAGTTGGAGCCACTTGGAACAGGTATCATCGGGTGTGTAGCTGAGGTCAGACCCCGGACTAAGATTTTAGGGATCGTTTTTTTTTTTCCGAGCTGCTCCCCAGTGCATCTGCACAGTGCCCACCTGCATCCCCCAACCAAAGCCGGGTGTGTGGCATCTGAGCCCAGTTTCAGGAAGTTTCAGGTTGAGGCGGTAAGAGGGTTTGAGTGGTGGGGTATGCCCTTTCCCTCCCCAGCAGCGCTGCCCGGTTCCCAGGGCCACCGCGCCCGCCCCGGATGCGCCCCGCGCGCTCGGCCCTGGGCGTCACCTCTCGGGCTCGCAGCCGGCCTGCAGTAGGCGGGCGCTGTACCGCTGCGCCGCCGTCTCGCGTCCCGGGTGCTGCCGGGCTCCGGGCTCCGGAACATCAGCGGTTCCGCCTCCCTGCAGAGACACCGGGAACAGCGCCGACCCCGCTGGCGGAGCGCGCGGCTCCTCCATGCGGAGGCCGCTGCTCGGGGCGGGCGGGAGCCTCTTCTGGAGGCTCCCGGGCCACCGCTCAGGAGTGAGCGCAGCCCAGTCGGGTCCGGGGAAGGGGCGGGGCCGCCGAGGCGGAGCCTGCACGCCGGGGGCGGGGTTCCAGTGCCGTGGGCGGGGCTGCTCCGGGGAGGGAGTCCGCTGCGCTGGCAAAACTCTCCCACCGGCCAGTCTACCGAAATTCAGCCTGTCTTTCCCATCCCCGGATCCGCCACAGGATGCTGGGAGATGGAAGTTGAACTGCACAGCACCTCCACCCCTTCCCCGCTGCCAGGACCTTCTAGTTTTTCCTGGCCCCTTCTAAGGGAAAATCAAGAAAGAGCGCAGCCGGGGCTTTCTTCGCGTCTTATGTGGGTTCCTCTTCTCGGGAACCGAGGCTGGGTCCTTTGAAGCGCCTCCTACCGGCCAGCCGCAGACCTACCTTGCTAGGGCAAAATGTGTGTGCTTAGTCGCTCAGTCGTGTCCGTGGACCCTGCAAGGCTCCTCTGTCTACGGGATTCTCCAGGCAAGAATACTGGAGTGGGTTGCCACGCCCTCCTCCAGGAGGGCGAGATAGGCTGGGAGATTATCCATCTGCCTTTGCCTACCGAGCCCTTCTGTTCAACAGGTTCTCTTAGACAGGAGGAAAACAGATTTCCCTTAGCCCTTACCTGTCATTGTCTGAGGAAGGAACAGATAAAACTGCAGGCTCCTTAAGGAAAAGGAACTTGTTTTCCCTCGCCTGGGGTACCACATAACCAAGAAGTGGGGCTGAGCACACAGGCGTGCAAACCCTTGTTCATCTACTGACTAAAAAGCATACTTTTTCCTCTTTCAAAATTGTTATCATCATTGTCAGCAATGATTGAGCACCTAGCAAGTTGGCAAGGAAAAATAAGCGTCCTTCGCCTCAGGCAATTTCTTTAAGGAGACAGAATAGATAGAACATAAGCAGTTGACAAAAATCTGTTTTATTAAATATATTTTTACAAAAACATGACAATCTGAGGGAGCAAATGGTAAACGCTGAATGGCTGAGGGCTAAGATGCATTTAAAAGAGGCAGAGTCAAGGGTCAGAACTTTCAGCAACTATTTCACAAAGGAAATTGAATTTATGCAATAGAAGGATTTTGGATTTTATCCTGCCTGGTACCTTTTCCTATACATGTACTCACCTGCTCCCCAGATTCAAGATCAAAGCACAATTTCTCTGACACTGAGCCATACATGAAATCTTGTCACTGTGAATGCCATTAAAGACAATTATTTTTGCTATAAACTGAATGTATTTCTTCAAAAGTCACATACTAAAACCTAATTCCCAGTGAGATGATATTTGAGGCAGAACTTTTGGGACGTGATTAGGTCATGAGGGTGGAACCTTCCTGTGTGGGATTAGTGTTTTTATTAAAGAGATCTCAGACAGCTCCCTCACTCGCCCTGCCATGAAAGGACATCATGTCTATGAACCAGGAAGTGTGCTCTCACTAGACATCAAATCTCCCAGCTCCTTGATCTTGGACTTCTCAGCCTCCAGACTGAGGGGGGAAATGCTGTTGTTCAAGCCACTCAGTCTATGGTATTTTTGTTCCAGCAGCTTGAATGGACTAGGACCATTTTGTATAACAAGATTATTACCATGTTCCTATGGGTTTCTCAAAGAGGCAAGAGCAGACTAATCTAAATTGTACACAGTGGTGAAGTCATTTTTCTGGTCTCTATTTGTGAACTGATCATTCTTTACATAAGAGGAGTCAACACACAGGTTTATGACTGAACAGGAGAGGTAGTTTATCAAAAAGGACTAGGATTGGCAGTTAGGCGAGCCTTAGTCCAAACCCAGGCTTTTTACTGTATAGTTACCTAAGTCAATCTTTCTCTGAGCCTCAGTTTCCTTATTTATTTATTTATTTTGGCTGAGCCAAGAGGTTTATGGGATCTTAGTTCCCTGACAAGGGATTGAACCCACGCCCTCTGCAGTGGAAGCCTGGAGTCAACCACTGGACTACCAGGTACATCTCTCTTCATCTTACAAATAGAGTTATAATATACATCTCATAACTTTGCTTCACCATTAGTGAAATAACACAGGTAAGCTTCCTGTGTTATTTTAAGCTGAGTAAGCTATGATTACAAAAATTCTGCACTTTTGACCCACAACTAAATGAAATATGTTGTAATTTCTATTATATATTCATTAAGTAAATGCTTATTGGGCACCTCCATGTGCCAACTGGAGGCTGAGAATACGTGGTGAACAAGATGGTCATTGTCTCTGCTGCTGTGAACCTTAACGTCCACTGGGGCAGAAAGACAAGCAGGCAGTGAGCGTACAGTGTAAGAAGGGCTGTGGCAGGGCAGAATGGCCCTTCACACAGTCCAGACTCCTGGGCAACACACAGAGCATAGTCAGTTGTTCTGAGAAAGAAATGTCAGGGTCCACTTCAAAGGTCCCCGGAAGTAGGCAGAATACGAAAAATACATGACACACAGAATTGAGGAGTGGGTCCCCCCAGGGACTGAGACCTGTGCTCACTACAGAGTGACTCTTTCTTTTCTCTGGAGCTTGTAGGGTACAAGTGAAGTTTATCAGCCAACTGTTCATTAAGACAATCACATAACCTGAGGGCCTCAGTGTGTCATTTGAAGGGATTTTACTTGTAGTAAAGTCTAAATCAGTGGTTCTCAGGATATTTCTGATGTCTGGGGACACTTTTGAATTTCATGACAAATCAGGTAGGAGTGATTTACTAGTGTCTGGTGAGTAGAGGCCAGAGAAGCTGCTAAACTCCTATAGTGCACAGGCAGCTCTTCCAACAAAGGGTTTTCCAGTCCCAATTTCAGTAGTGCTGATATTGAGAGACCTCAGTCCAGAGGAACTATCTGAAGAAACCAGAACTAAAGGAAAACTACTAAATTTTCCTAAAGCCACAGGACAATGGATGGTTTTGGTTACATGAAAGAGCTATGTATCCTTACTGGGCCTCCTCATCTGAGAAATGAGAATGTTGGATTTGACCTCTTACAAAGTCTTTTCAAGTTTGAAAGTATATGAGTCAAATACTTTTATAGGATTAGGATGCAATTAACATAGAGCTATAAGACTGAAGGATGGCTGTCAGTCCAGGTACTAGTGCGTCTGCATTTCTTTACCTTCCAGACTTCCTAAAGTCAGGTGTATAGTCCATTCATCAAAAATGTATGGCAAAGAAGAGAATAAAACAGAAAAAAGTGTGTGGAACACCTCCTATGGGCAAGGTGCTGTGCTTAGGTGTTAGAGCAATGTGCAAAGAGAAATTCGATAGAGCAGTTACCCTAGAGTTACCTACAACAGAGGAAGGCAGAAAAAGCAATATATGAGGTCGCTCAGCTGTCTCCGACTCTTTGCAACCCCATGGACTGTAACCTACCAGGGTCCTCACTCCATGGAATTTTCCAGGCAAGAGTACTGGAGTGGGTTGCCATTTCCTTCTCCAGGGGATCTTCCCAACACAGGGATCTAACCCGAGTCTCCTGCATTGCAGGCAGACGCTTTACTGTCTGAGTCAGATAACTGTAATATGGGACCAAATCCAATGGAGGGGAGAAGACCAATATTTATTGAGTATATTTGCGTCAGACACTAGGATAGATCTTTGCATACGTTTCTCATTAATTCTGCTTCCCACTGTTTATTATTTCTCAGGCAAAGAAACCGAGGTTCAGGGAGGCTAAGCAGTTTGTCCACAGGCAGAGAAGACATTGATGATTGCTGGCATCCAGGAAAGATGGTGGGCCTGTTTATTCCAACACTTGAGCTTTTAAATATCTTCCTAGTAACTCTCATCTTCTTGTACAGAACCTGACACCACCAGTGGAGAATCTAATACAAGGTAGATAGCCCATTGCAGGGAAATTCAAAAGATAATTTAGATTATTGTTTAGTGATTCAGGTTTTGATCCAGATATCACTTGAAATAAGAGGAGTTTAGCTTGGAAATATTTTTACTGTGGGTTCCATTTATTGTAACAAAGTTTCTGCAGTCAACATAAGGCAGTTCCTTGTTAACAATTGATCCTCAAGATCTAATGGTGGGAAGAGAGTGGACTGACCTTTTGGAAGCAAATATGAATATCTCCATCCCATAAAAGTGTAACTTAATCCTAAAGTTAGCTATCATAATGATTCTACTTGTACTTTTTAAAAAACTTTTTATTTGATTCTGGAGTATAGCCCATTAACAATGTTGCAATAGTCTCAGGTACATAGCAGTCCAACTCTGCCATATATACACATGTATCCATTCTCCCCAAAACTCCCCTCCCATTCAGGCTGCCACACAACATTGAGCAGAGTTCCCTACTTGCACTTTTAACATTTGCAAAGTGTGCATTGATTTGTTCAACAGAAATTTGTGAAGCACTCAATGCATGTAACAGTGTGTTAGGTATGTTAGGGCACTAAAGGAAAATGAAATTTTAAAAGTTAAATAGTAATATAAAGTAATGGTTCCCAGCTGGAGACAATCTTGGCCCAGGGTTCCTTCTGGGGTGTCTGAAGACATTTTTGGTTGTCACAACCAGAGGGGGGACCAGGGATGCTGCTGAAATCCTAAAACACACAGGCTAACTCCTTAAAATAAAAAATTATCCAGAGTAAAACGTCGATAGCTCTGAATTTGAGAATCCCCAATATAAAGGAATTACATGCTCGTTGGTAATGCCAGTTAAGTTTACAGAAGTTGTAAGAAGAGACCCAACACTATAGCTGGGGTAATCAAGGACAATTTCATAGAGAAAAAAAGTTTCTGCCTGGGTCATTGAAGAAGTTAGGATTTAGGAATGGAGGGGGCCTGGCAGGGACATCCCAAGGAAGGAATATGGCATGGGTGAAAGTGCTGAGGTGAAGAGAGCTAGGAGGTTTCTGGAACAGTGAGCAGGCCATCCCTGATGGAGCATTATCTCCACTCTCCAGTCTGTGGGTTGGGTCAGGCTGGTGGTGCCACATCTCCATGTGACAGATGAGAAAATTGCAGCAGAGAAAACTTGAGAGCAGATCTTGGGATAGTCTCTCTGAGTTGGAGAAGAAGCCAGTCCTCCTGTTGCCCAGGTCCTGGGCTGTCTCCACTGTAGTCCACCTTCCCTGAGCCAACGTCCCACCCAGAACTGGGATCTGCCATCAGAAGCATCACTCAAAGAAAAGCTTCCTTCTGTCCTGAATCCAGCTGTCCTACTCTGGAGCATCATTATTCTTTATTTGAAATGACTCCCTATAGAAATCTAAATATACACACACGCTTATGCTTCTCAAGCCAGAAAAGGAGAGAAAGCCTGGTAGAAAATGGAATCAGGTTCTAAAGAACACAAATGCAAAATTAACGGTCAGTCAACAGACTAACCGGGGGAAGAGAAGCCAGAGGTTCAACAGAAACAGAGCAACTTTGGGCTGGCTGTGCTTGTGGTCACCATAAGGTGGGTAGGGACAGGGCGGGGAGGAATAGGGACAGGTAGGTCTTCCGTATTGTCAGAGCAAGTGAAATGGGAAGGAAATTTCACCTAGTGGAGGGAGAGGACCACGAGTTTTGCACTCAGACACTCCATAAATGTCCCATGAAGATGATGGCTGACGCTGATTTAAGGACAGAGGTTCCAGGGTCCCCAGGCATGATCACAAAGCCTGTTCCTGAGTCTGATCTAACTGCCTGGAGCCTCTCCTCTCCAGTCTACATTTAGGGAAGAAAAGATCTGGAGGCAAAGCATCAGGAGCAGGGGCAGAAAAGTGTGGAAAGGAGAGCAGAAGGCAGGTGTTCTCAGCTGGCTGAGATGGCTTGCCACCTGGACTTGGAGAAAGCACCCTGGGGGTTGCCAGGGGCAACTGCAGGCTTTGCAATGGCAAGGAATCATCTACCTGTGCCCTAGATGTTAAGGAGGGGCCTGAGATCAGGGAAGAAGGAGGACCCCAGAGATTAGCGAGATTAGAGGTCCAAACCTGGGTCTCTCTCCCACCTCTGCCGGCCACCCACATCCAAGGATGGGGCCAATGGGGGGAGGTGCGACCCACATGAAGGTCTCATGACTGTTTTCCCTCATCCCTGGTGGCTCAGAGGTTAAAGCGTCTGCCTCCAATGCAGGAGACCTGGGTTCGATCCCTTGGTCGGGAAGATCCCCTGGAAAAGGAAATGGCAATCCACTCCAGTATTCTTGCCTGGAGAATCCCATGGACGGAGAAGCCTAGTAGGTTACAGTCCACTGGGTCACAAAGAGTTGGACACGACTGAGCGACTTCACCTTCACCTTCACCTCCTTGTCCCAGCCCTGGCCTCCAGGGCTTAAATAGCTTGACAGCTTTGCCACGTGTCTCTCAGTTATTGATTGCCTTTGTGTCTCCAGTGAGGATGAGGTTCTAGTTGCACAGGATTGGTGTATGGGTGAGCATGGAGTGTGAACTGCGGTGGTGGGTAGAGGTCACTGGGCCAGTAAATATCTACGCCAAAACCATGGCAACTCCTCATGCCCACGCCCACAGCATCCTCTGCACCAGATCCCCCACTGAGATGCCCTCACCCGAAGGGGCACAGGTGGCACCAAAAGCTTTTCTTTGAGGACAGTCTGTCCACCTTCCCACACTTTTATTTCCAACTATTTCCCAGCCTGGCTGCATAAGAAAAATGTAAGCAATGTGCAAACTGCACTTTTCTCCTGCCTGGGAGGCCCTGACATTATCACAGCCATAACAAACCCCGGCCTTCATCCCAGCCCACTCCTGCCACTTGCCCGAGGCTGGGCCAGAGGGACCCAGAGCACTGGTAGGGTCAGTGTGGGCCCAGGACACCAGGGCAGGCCCCCACCATGTTCATGCACTGCCTGGCCTGGGGGATGGCTACTGTGGATGCTTGTCAGTCCCCAGGGTGCCCCAAGAGAACTGAAGGCGTGAAGGGGAGGTTATTTCTCTCCAGGGAGAGTGGGGAATTGGGGCCCACCTTTCCCAAGTTTGAAAAGAGCCCCACCCCCGCCTTCCTGCCTGCCAGCCCCTGCCTCTTGCCTCCTGCCAAGTCACAGAGGGCAGAGGAGAGAGGCGAATGGGGCCTCCACCTACTCTTTGAGGGGAAGGCCTGGATACTGGGGGGAAAGAAGATGCGGGGGAGAGCTCAGTCACAGGAGTGGTAGCCCCAGACCCACCTCGCCTCCTCAAGCCTCCCTCTCTTCCCCTAGCATAGCCTCCCATTTGCCTAATTCATCCAAGGGCACATCTGAGAGTGTCATCCCCTCCCTCATCCTGCTCCCAGGCCTTGAGACCCTGCTGGTTCCCACGGGCTAGACTCCCTCCTGCCCCGCCCACTCACCCCGTGACACTCTGGGGGATGCTTGGAGAGGTTATCTGCTCTCCTGTTTCCATCCCTCCAAGTGCTCCAGCTCCCACCGCAGCTCCCTCCTCAGGGTGAGGATGGCCCAGCTCCCTTCTGGAGCCTTGGGCCCCTTGGCAAATCCCCAGGGCCCCTCACAAGCTTCAGCCTTACCTGGTTACCTACAGGCGGGCCTTGTGTCCACAGCACTGCCTTCCCTCCCCTTAAGTGCATCCGCAGCTCAGCCAGGGGCCGCTGGCTGGGGCGGGCTAAGGCACCAGAGGACCAGAAGGCAAGCTTGGGGCTGAAAAGGGGAGGCAGCAGCCCTCTCCTCTCAAAGGTGCAGAGGTGGCCTGAGGACCCCAGGCCAGGGTGAGGTTGAGTTGGCATGCTCTAGGCTTCTTCTCCCTGTATACATTGAAGAAAGGGAAAAGGGCATCATATCTGTGGTCCTAAAAAGCCTGGAGAGGCTCTGCTTAGCTTCCAGCCAACAAAAAGAACTCTCCCAAGACCAAGAGCATATTTAGGAAGTGGTTCGAAAACTTAAATCACCACTGATCTGTAGCAGAGTGGGTTTCTGCCTGTGGCCAGCTCACTGACAGCTCTGCCATCGCCTTGCTGGGGGCTGGCATGGGGAGTCAGGGCCTGGCACCTGGTTCCAGCCCCGGGCAGTGTGCTGCTAACAGCTTAAGCAGGTGGAAGCTGCACAACTGTATGTCCACTCCCCAGGCCACCACATCTTGGCCTCTGCTTCCTGCTCCTTCATCATTTGTTTTTCTGAAGCTTGATTGTCATTATGACGGAAGATACTAAATGCTAGGTGAGATAACAAATGAAGTTCAGTTACTTGAAAGTGCTTTGACAAATGTCAAAAGCTGCACAAACACATTATTGTTCTCAGTATTTCCATCCATCAAGGAGTGTCATAAGGCTGGGAGGGATTGAGAGTTCATCTGATTCAGCTCTTTCACTTTGCAGATGAGAAACGCGAGGCTCAGTGCAATGAAATGGTCTTTCCAAGACCACACAAAGGGGGTTCAGCTGGATCCAGCGTCCTGGCAGGAGCTAACTGTCCACTGAGCACCCACTACGCTATACTCTTTATTTAAGTAAGTAAGTAAGTAAGTTAAGTCGCTCAGTCGTGTCTGACTCTTTGCGACCCCATGGACTGTAGCCCACCAGGCTCCTCCGTCCATGGGATTCTCCAGGCAAGAATCCTGGATTGGGTTGCCATTTCCTTCTCCAGGGGATCTTCCCGACCCAGGGATCGAATCTGGGTCTCCTGTATTAGAGGCAGACGCTTTAACCTCTGAGCCACCAGGGAAGCACAGTGAGTCATTCCACACAACTACGTATCAGGTATAAATATTCATTTTATAGATGAGGAAACTGGCTGAGGAAGGGTTAAGTTCACTTTTTTTAATTGAAATGTAATTCATATATAAAATTCATTTAAAAGTCTACAACTCACAACAATATTGTAAAGTGATTAGCCTCCAAATAAAATAAATTAATTTTAAAAAGGTCTACAATTCAGTGGGTTTTAGTATATTCACAAGCTTATACAACCATCACCACTATCTAAATCCAGAACATTCTTATCACCTCCAAAAGAAACCCCACACCCATTAACAGTCATTCCCCTCTCCCTCCAGCCTCTGGCAACCACTAATCGACTTTCAGTCTATAAATTTTCCCATTCTGGACTTTTCATATAAATGGAATCAAACAAGATGGGGCCTCTTCTGCCTAACTTTCAATTTGCTTTATTTTTTAAAATATTTTGTTTATTTATATTCTTATTTGGCTGCTCTGGGTCTTCGTTGTCCCAGAGACACATGGGGATCTTCAGTCTTTGTTGCAGCATGCAGGTCATTTTTAGTTGTGACATACGGGATTTCATTTGTTTATTTAGTTAGTTGGAGCATGCCAACTCTTAGCTGTGGCATGCAGGATCTAGTTCCCTGACCAGCAGTCAAATCCAGCCCCCTCACTGCATTAGGAGTGTGGAGTTTTTGCCACTGGACCACCAGAAAGTCCCACAATTCACTTTAAACATGCTATTTATATACAGTAAAGTTTACTTTTTTTGCTAGGCAATTCTGAGTTTTGACAATGTTTAGAATCACGTAACCACTAATCCAATAAAAACATCAGACAGTTCCCGTTGCTTTATGCTGCCCCTTTGTAGCCAGCGGTTCCCCACTGCCACCTCTGGTCCCTGGCAGCCTCTAATCTGTTTTCTGTTTCTATGACTTTGTTGTTTCCAGAGTGTCCTAGAAGTGGAATCATACAAGTGTAGCTCTTCAAGTCTGACCTTTTTCACTTAGCATAATGCAATTGAGATTCATCCAGATTGTTGCCTATATCAGGAGTTCCTGCAACCACAGGTTGTTAATTCACTAATCATCTACAGTTATGAATAAAACCTCTATGCTTCCCTCGTAGCTCAGTCGGTAAAGAATCTGCCTGCAGTGCAAGAGACCTGGGTTCGATCTCTGGGTTGGGAAGATCCCCTGGAGAAGGAAATGACGACGCACTCCAGTATCCTTACCTGGAAAATCCCATGGACAGAGGAGCCTGGTGGGCTGCAGTCCATGGGGCTGCAAAGAGTCGGGCATGACTGAGTGACTGACACTTCACTTCAAACATTCATGACAGTTGCCCTGTATATCCACAGTATGCAATCAACTGGACATCCGTATGTTGGAAAAAAAAAAAATCCAGAAAGTTCCCAAAAGCAAAACTTGAATTTGCCACATGCAGTCTATTTACATAGCATTTACATTGTATTTACAATGATTTACATTGTATTCCTTAACCTGAGTAATCTAGAGATGATTTAAAGTATATGGGAGGATGTGCCTAGGTTATATGTAAATTCTCCACCATTTTACATAAGAGACTTGAGCATGTGTGGATTTGGATATCTGCTGCAGGTCCACATTTACATTGTATTTACAATGATTTACATTGTATTCCTTAACCTGAGTAATCTAGAGATGATTTAAAGTATATGGGAGGATGTGCCTAGGTTATATGTAAATTCTCCACCATTTTACATAAGAGACTTGAGCATGTGTGGATTTGGATATCTGCTGCAGGTCCTGGAACCAATCCTCTGAGGATACTGAGGGATAAGGATTACAGGTTTTTATGTTAAACATAAAGTTCCATATCTCTTGGGTAAATAGGAGTGGAATTGATGGGATACACAACAACCATTGTTTAATTTTATGAGAAATTAAACTGTTTGCTAAACTGTTTTCCAAAGTGGCCATATAATTTTCCATCCCCAGTTCTAGCTGCTCTGCATGCTTGCCAGCATTAGATATGGTCAGGGGTTTTTGCTTGCTTATCTTTTTGCCTTTCTAATATGAATACATACGAAGAGGGCTTTAAAATTTGCTTAAAGTCATACTTTGAGTGGCATAGCTGATGTGTGCTTGTGCGTGCTCTGTTGTGTCCAGCTCTTTGCGACCCCCTGGACTACAGCCCACCAGGCTCCACGGTTCATAGAATTTTCCAGGCAAGAATACTGGAATGGGTTGCTATTTCCTACTCCAAGGGATTTTTCTGACCCAGGGAAGGAAACCATGTCTCTTGCGTCTCCTACATTTGCAGATGGATTCTTTACCACCATACCACCTTTGATGGAGAAGGAAATGGCAATCCACTCCAGTATTCTTGCCTGGAGAATCCCATGGATGGAGAAGCCTAGTAGATTACAGTCCACGGGGTCGCAGAGTCGGACACGACTGAGCGACTTCACCTTCACCATACCACCTTTGAATTGTAATCTATCTGTCTCCAAAAATCCATTCCTCTTCTTGTACACATACCGCTCCTTAAATAAGCCAGTTCCTCTACCCTGACTCAGAACAAGTAGCCTGTGAATCCACTCTGCCAGTCAGAACAGCACAGACCATGCTGCAGTAAGAAGAGCAAAAGCCAATCACCAGTGACTTCAAATAGCAAAGGTTTCTTCTCGTTTATTTTGCATATTCTCTGTGGATCAAATGGGACCTCTACTCCAAGCTCTCCTCGTGCCAAACGAGGCTGAAGGAGCAGCCACTATCTGCAGTGTTGCCAGTTGCTGTGCAGAGGGGAAAAGAGCTCAGAAGGGCGCACAAAGGCAATCAAACACTCCGTCACTTCCACTTCGACCAGATTGGCCATATCCTGTCTATAGCCTCTCCCACCCACTAGGGACCAGAGACCAGGCAATGCAATCCTAGCATGTGGCCAGAAGGTAGAAGGGAGGAAAACTTTGGTGAACAGCTTTAATACCTACTATATGTATAACACATACTTATTAATCATTTAGAAGATGCAGGGTAATAGTAAATGAAATGGGGTTCATATAAAGCATCACATTATTCTAAAGGCTAGTCTTACCCAAGCTTTGCAACATGCTTTTCACAGATGCTGCAGAAAGCCTTGGCTGGGTACAGAGTCCCTGCCACTATACCGGCAGGCACCTTTGCTAATACTTTCCCTGGATTCAGTAAGAGTCCACATGACTTATAGTTGCCATTAAGGTCCAGCAGTAGACTGAAAATCCAGTCCTTCTGCCCCTTACTTCATCTTTCAGATTCATATTGTTATGCCAGTCCTGGCCTAATTCCCCTTGATTTATGACTATGGACAAGGCCCTTCATTCTGGGAGTGGGTGCAAGGTACCCACTGAGCTTCAGGGTCATAAAGTTGCAGGGCAGCTCATGTGGGATAGAGCAGGAGATTTGGGAAAGGATACTTCCTCTACACCATCCTGCCTTGAGGCCTTGGACTAAGCCTCGAACAGTCTCCAAGACAAAGTTACTGGGACTAAAACAGCTAAGTCGTGTCGTGAATTATCATGAGCTAGGCAGACAGGAGGCCTCCCTCTTTCCCCCCATATCAGCTGTGTGAATGTGGGCAGAAATTCTCTGAGTTGTTTCTGCATCTGGAAAATGAGGATGATCATGACCTCCATTAATGTGCTATGAGGAACAGTTTGTAAATGAAGAATCTGGCATGTAGTACTTGCTTGATAAATGGTAGCTATTATCATAATGGGTGTGGGAGTAGGCGTGCTCAGTTGTGTCAGACTTATTTCGACCCCATGGACTGTAGCCCACTGTCTATGGGGATTCTCCAGGCGATAATACTGGAGTGGGTTGCCATTTCCTTTTCCAGGGGATCTTCCCCACCCAGGGATTGAACCAGTGTCTCCTGCGTCTACTACATAGACAGGCCAGGGAGATTCTTTACCACTGAGCAACCTGGGAAGCCCATTATCATGATGAAAGTGAAAGTGAAATTCGCTCAGTTGTGTCCAACTCTTTTCAACCCCATGGCCTATACATGCTACAGTCCATGGGATTCTCCAGCCCAGAATACTGGAGTGGGCAGCCTTTCCCTTTTCCAGGGATCTTCCTAAGCCAGGGATCAAACCCATGTTTCCCACATTGCAGGCAGATTCTTTACCAGCTAAGCCACAAGGGAAGCCCCATTATGATACTTGGAGCTAAAAAGAAGCTCTGTGCATTTTCATACTGAGTCTACATTGAGTGAGTTCTGAGGGCTTGGGATTTGATTTCCCTTGACCTTTGGGGTATGCTTAGAGTGAAAGTATAAAGTATTATTGCAAACTGGCTAAAACCAGTGCTTTATCTCTTAATGAAGTAACTATTTCAATGTTATTGTCTGCATGACATATGCACACCTAATTTGCATGGCTGATATATAAGCCCAGTATAACTACAGATGCTATCAGTAAAAGTCCAAATTGTCACTAAAAGATCTAGAGAAACTTTTTGCTAAGATCTATACTCAAGAACCATCGGAGAAGACAATGGCATCCCACTCCAGTACTTGCCTGGAAAATCCCATGGATGGAGGAGCCTGGAAGGCTGCAGTCCATGGGGTTGCCAAGGGTCGGACAAGACTGAGCGACTTCACTTTCACTTTTCACTTTCATGCTTTGGAGAAGGAAATGGCAACCCCCTTCAGTGTTCTTGCCTGGAGAATCCCAGGGACAGGGGAGCCTGGTGGGCTGCTGTCTATGGGGTCGCACAGAGTCGGACACGACTGAAGTGACTTAGCAGTATACCCAAGAACCATAAGCAAATAAAACTTAGCTTTCGTGTCTTTTTCATTGTTGTTAAGATTTTAGTTCTTGAGTTTGTAAGTACTTTATGCATTGTGGTATAGTGGCTAATAAAAATAAATAAAATCTGAAAACATTCACTTGAGCTTTTCCAAAACAAATTGTCTGATGGTGACATGGAAACCCATATGGGGCTGAGTCAAGGCTGCTCCCTTCTGGAATTTTCCAGTACTGCAGTGATTCCATAAAGAGGCTGTGAGCCTCCCGCAGCTACTTAGAAGGGGCCCATGTGTTTCAACCTTCTCAGCTGTGGGTCTAAAGTCCCTTCTGGTGCACAGCACACAGAACTATCTTGTGTGGTCATATTTAATCACCATCACCCACATCCCAGTTTCTATGAAAATGTATTCAAATGCTTTACTCCCAAGAAAATTCTAAAATGAGACTCATTATTTAGATCATTGTTTCTCTCAGGGGAGGGGGAACTGATTTTGTGAAATAATCTTGAAGAAAAATCACCAGCCATTAAATACCTTGACGGCTGCTCCTGTTCCACAAGCAGAAGTTGGTCTTCTCCCATCTCCCCAGAGGGCAGCCCAGCCTCCCTCTCAAATAGCACACATCTTATAAAGGCTCCTTCTAAAACTCTGGATAGACTCCTTATTCAAGCATAATTCCCAAAAGACAATTTGAATTGAGTGTTACCTTAGTCCTTGATGATATATTTCCCTAAATCAATTCTAATTCTTTGTATCTATTTTCAGTGTTGTTTTTTTTTTTTTCCTTTTAACCGCAATCAACTGCATTTATATGTTTGCATTGGTAACTACTGACTCACTCTATCTCAGCTTCTGACCATGCCTAGACAGTAAATTTGGAAAACTCAGCAGTGGCCACAGGACTGGGAAAGGTCAGTTTTCATTATGATCACAAGGAAAGGCAATGCCAAAGAATGTTCAAACTACAGCACAATTGCACTCATCTCACATGCTAGCAAAGTAATGTTCAAAATTCTCCAAGCCAGGCTTCAACATTGTGTGAACCTAGCTGGATTTCAAGATGGTCAAGCTGGATTTAGAAACATCAGAGAAACCAGAGATCAAATTGCCAACAACCGCTGGATCATTGAAAAAGCAAGAAAGTTCCAGGAAAATATCTACTTTTGCTTTATTGTCTATGCCAAAGCCTTTGACTGTGTGGATCACAACAAACTGTGTAAAACTCTTAAAGAGATGGGAATACCATACCATCTGACCTACCTCCTGAGAAATCTGTATGCAGGTCAAGAAGCAACAGTTAGAACTGGACATGGAACAATGGACTGGTTCTAAATAGGAAAAGGAGTACATCAAGACTGTATATTGTCACCCTGCTTATCTAATTTATATGCTGAGTATATCATGTGAAATGCCAGGCTGGATGAAGCACAAGTTGGAATCAATATTGATGGGAGAAATATCAATAACCTCAGATATGCAGATAACACCGTCCTTACGGCAGAAAGTGAAGTAGAACTAAAGAATCTCTTGATGAAAGTGAAAGAGGAGACTGAAAAAGTTGGCTTAAAACTCAACATCCAAAAAACTAAGATCATGGCTCCAGTCCCATCACTTCATGCCAAATAGATGGGGAAACAATGGAAACAGTGACAGCTTTTATTTTCTTGGGCTCCAAAATCTCTGCAGATGGTGACCACAACCATGAAATTAAAACACGCTTGCTCCTTGCAAGAAAAGCTATGACAAAGCTAGATAGGATATTAAAAAGCAGAGATCTTACTTTGCCGACAAAGGTCCATCTAGTCAAGGCTATGGTTTTTCCAGTAGTTATGTATGGATGTGATAGTTGGACTATAAGGAAAGCTGAGCTCCAAAGAATTAATGCTTTTGAACTGTGGTATTGGAGAAGAATTTTGAGAGTCCCTTGGACTGCAAGGAGATCAAACCAGTCGATCCTAAAGGAAATCAGCCCTGACTATTCATTGGAAGGACAGATGCTGAAGCTGAAACTCCAATACTTTGGCCACCTGATGCAAAGAACTGACTCATTGGAAAAGACCCTGATGCTGGGAAAGATTGAAGGCAGGAGGAGAAGGGGATGACAGAGGATGAGATGGTTGGATGGCATCACCAACTCGATGGGCACGAGTTTGAGCAAGCTCTGGGAGTTGGAGATGGACAGGGAGGCTTGGCGTGCTGCAGCCCATGTGGTCGCAAAGAGTCGGACATGACTGAGCGACTGAACTGAACTGAATTGAGATAGTAAAGAATCTGCCTGCAGTGCAGGAGACCAGGGTTCGATCCCTGGGTCGGGAAGATACCCTGGAGAAGGGAACGGCAACCCACTTCAGTATCCTTGCCTAGGAAATCCCATGGACAGAGGAGTCTGGCAGGCTACAGGCCATGGGGTCCCGAAGAGTCGGACACAGCTGAACGACTAACGCTATGGTGCCAGACCAGCAGAGGGCAGTGGCCCTCAAGAGGCCTGGAGTTTCGTCTCACCGAGGGAAGAGATCACATGCTCCACATCCCCACGCTGCCTCACCTTGATATGCACTGTACAGTTTAAAGAGCACTTTCACACACATTGCTTCACACATCATAATAGCTCTGTGAATTAACGCTGGACAAAAGTTTTAGGCATTTTACATGGAAGAATAGAGGTTAAGGTATAGCAAGTAATTTGCCCAAGAATACAGACTCTAAATGGGAAAGAAATTCTAGAATTCAGGCCTTTGAATATCTAGGTTTCTCTTCTTTCTGCCTAACTGTAATAAGAATACTACCTTTTTTTTTTTTTTTTTTGCCCACATCACAAGGTTTGAAGGATCTTAGTTCCCCAACCAGTATTCGAACCTAGGCCCCGTGCAGTGGACACACTGAGTTTTAACCACTGGACCACCGGAGAATTACCTACTTTTATTTTTAAAAGAGCCTGTTTACTATGTTCTAGGTCAGTGATTCTCAGCTTTGGCTAAATTTTAAAATCTCCTGGGGTATTTAAAAATTAACTCACATGTTGGGCCTCACCCCAACCAAATACATCAGACTCTGTGGGTAGGGTTCCAGGAAACCATGAGTTTTATTAACTCTCCCAAAGACTCCAAAGTAGAATGTCAAGTCCCATTGTGTGGGTGCGTTACAAACACCTCATTTAAACAGCATAACGGGGACTTCCCTGGTGGTCTAGTGGCTAAGACTCCACACTCCCAAGGCAGAGAGCCTGGTTCGATCCTGGTCAGGAAACTAGATCCTGCATGCCACAACCAGAGACCCCACATGCAGCAACGAAGACTGAAGATCCTGTGCGCCACAACTAAGACCGGCACTGCCAAATAAAGAAAAACAAATATTACAAAAATACCTCATTACAATCCTATCAGCTAGGTGTCATTCCCCACATTACAGGAAATCAAAGCATAGAAAAAATAAGTTAATTGTCCAACTGACCTTGGATAGCTCCTACTACCAGAATTTCGCAAGAACTATGTGTCACAGTGCTCCAAGTTGCCACAGTGAGATTCCACAGGATATTTGAAAAATGTCAAGGATCCAATAGAACCTGACCTCAGTCCGGCATCCTGTGAACTATGAGTTCAAGGCAGCTCACCGTTCTCACAGTAGATGGTGCTACATTCCTTCCAATGATGTCATTCACTCATTTCACAGAGAAGAAATACAAGGCCCAACAGTCAACAGATATCCCATTAGTAACTGTGGTGATTTAAGAATGAGTTGATATATTTTTTCTTTCAACTTATATACATTGATTTTTTTTTTCTTTTTTCAAATGGCTATGCTGTTCAAACATATTAAGTTGTTTGGACCTGACTACTTAGTAAAGGGATTTTTTTTTTTTCAAATGGCTATGCTGTTCAAACATATTAAGTTGTTTGGACCTGACTACTTAGTAAAGGGAATGTTTTTTTTTCAAATGGCTATGCTGTTCAAACATAATATCAAGTTGTTTGGACCTGACTGCTTAGTAAAGGGAAATTTGTAACATTTTTTTTAAAAGGCGCTGATGCACCCAGGGCATCCACTCTAATGTCAAGTCACACAGTGAAGACGCAGAGGTAGGGTTTGAATGGATTCAGTCTGAACTGACCCGGAGTCTGATTGCTTAATGTTTCCTCTTAACCGGGCTCAGTCAGTGCTTTACTTCTGCAGCCTGTCTTGGAAACAGTAGCACAGGCATAAATCAAACATTGTTACTGGGAACACAAATTATAACAATGTGCTTTGGCAAGTTAGTTACCAAAGGCCCCGAGTCCCAGGTTCCTCATCTGTAAAACGGAGATCTCAACATCCACACTACAGAGTTGTTGTGAGGATTGAAGATAAACACCGTAAAGGATCTGGTATAGAGCAGGTACCCAATAAACGTTCTTTCCCTTTCTCCCCTCCTCACTCCCACGACAGACCCGGAGGCAGAGGGACACACCAGTGTCCACAGAGGTGTGAACCCACACATGTATTTAACCACTTGTCTGTACCCAGTCGTCAACCTCAAGTACGCTGTATTAATGTATGCGTGCATATATACCTATAATCACAGCATCTTGGCAATTAAGTCAGCACAAACTAAACTGATAGAACAATGAAGCAAATAAAGTTCTTACTTTTTTTTCATCGTGCTGGGTCTCTGCTGCTGCTTTTCTAGTTTTGGCAAACAGGCTCTAGAGAGCATGGGCTTGGTAGTTGAGGCACACGGGCTTAGCTGCCCCGGGGCACGTGGGATCTTAGTACCCTGACCAGGGACTGAACCCCAGTCTTCGGCATTGGAAGGCAGACTCTTAGCCACTGAACCACCAGGGAAGCCCCCTTAGTTTTCTTGAGCTCACTCCCCTTTCTCCATCTGTCCATGGATAACTACTGCTATGGAAAGATCTCTGCTGGCTCCATGGTGTTGTGTAGACTCAGACCCACACCACCCTCCTCTGCAGTTGCCCCGTAGATCACTGTACATGATGCTGGATCAAAGGGCTGCTCAGGACCTAAAAATGTCCTCCATTTCAACTCAACACACACATACACTCTCCCGGACATTGGTTCTTAGCAGTGTCAGCCCCAGAACAGATGGCCACCTCCCCTTCATGTTGTTATTTGCAGGAGGAAACTGCTACACCAGCCAAGATACCTGAGCTTCCAACTTTAGATATGATTTCTTTGGGCTTGAAGACTTTTTATAAAATAGACCTCTCTGTGTAAGAGGTAAATCTTGTGTCTCACTAGGCAGGTGGTTGAACTTCAGGTCAGCTTCTGGGGAGGAAGTAGAAGAAGAATCAGTGTCTCTAAGACATTCATCTCATACATATCTAGTGAGCATCTACTGTGTGCCAGGTACAGGGGCACGGCCATGAACAAGGTGCAGTCACTGCCCTCAAGGCTCATGTCTAAGGAGGGACACAGGCTAGGAAACAGGTAATTACAAATCCCACGTGGCAGACGCTAATACAGGAAGGAAGTAGAGGCAGATGGGGGCATATAAGAGGGACAGAATCCAGACTCGGAGAATCAGTAAAGATTTCCTGGAAGAAGTGAGATCTAGACTGAAACTAAAAGGATGAAAAAGAAATAGCCAAGTGAAAAAGGTGGGGAACATTCCAGGTAGAGAAAGCAGGAGCACAAAGGATAAGGTCCAGTGATGGAAAAGAAGAGTGGGAATTGTGTATGTGCTCAGTCATGTCTGACTCCTTTGCGACCCCATGGACTATAGCCCGCCAGGCTCCTCAGTCCATGGGATTTCCAAGGCAAAGAAAAATGGAGTGGATTGCTATTTTCTTCTCAAGGGATCTTCCTGACCCAATGATTTAATCTGTGCCTCTTGTATCTCCTGCATTGGCAGGCAGATTAATTCTTTACCACTGAGCTGCCTGGGAAGCCCCATAGTGAGAATTAGCTGCCTCCAATTGTGCAAAGAGTTGCGCTGGTTTATGACCTGTTTTTGACTCTTTTTGAGAAATTTTTTCATTTAACAACTATCTGCTGGACTCCCACCACACAGAAAGAGTCTTTGCTGATGTGGGGTGTGTGTATGTCTGTGTATGAGTAAGGGAATCTACATACCGTGACAGTAAGAGCCTCATGTTGACCTTCCTTATCTTGCCACATCTGGATACCACCTTCTGAAGACACTCACGGTCCCAGGCTGGCATCCTACCTTGATGGCAAGCCTGGCCTGAGTCTTGATTCTCATGTGTCCTAGCTATGGACATGCTCTGGATTCTGGCAGCCCTGATGAGAAGTTTCAGCCTTAGCCAGGGCTTGTATTTATTCACCCTTCAGCTTCCAGAGGCAATGGGTCAGAAGTGAGGGGACTAAGCTAAGTGGCACTGAACCCATTCTGAGCTAGAGAGGCCTGGAGATGTCTCACTGCTCTATCAGAAGCGTAAACAGTGAGAAAGGTGGCAAAGATGATATTTACAAAGGTGGCTGAGGGCTGGACATCAGCTTTCTGACCACAGCTGAGGAGAGGGTTTGGCTTATTCTCTTTAAACCTTTGGAGTTTCCAGGTTGTGCAAGACAGAAGGTTGGGGTGGGTGTTGTCAGCACAGCCAATCTCAACATGCTTGCTATCTCACATCCACGTGGCCACTTCTGGGCATGAGCTCCCAGACTAGTCATGATGCCCACCCCCTACCCTGGGACTCCCAGTACCCAAAACACACATCACCACTTTGGTAAAGTACCATCTTATATATATATAAAAGCAAGACCAGTCATGACAGATGCTATCCCCAAGGAGACAGTGCTTCTGAGAAGCCACTCAAGGCATCCCTGACTGCTCAGCTCTTGACCTGTTTGTAATCAGGGCATGACCTGTGCCTTTCCCAGCTTTTGAAAAGACTCAGTCACTCTGGATCTCCCTGCCTAATCCAGCTTTGGTAACCTCATGAGTGCAGGTGGAGGCTTAAGGAGACCTTTCACCTCCTTCCTGCCCTCGCAGTCCCCTGCTGCAGCCAGATCCCTGCAGAGTGCAGACAGACAGCTGCCACAGGCAGCCTGACTCCTCTGATGTGTGTGTATGGGGGTGGGGAGGGGGAGGGTGGTGTGCTGGACACAGGATAGGAATCTGCCACCCTAAGGGAGGTTTATGATTCTGGCCCGCCCAGGTTTGGGGCGCTTCCCAGGACATGGGTAGCTCTGTGGTCATCCTCGGGAAGGTGAAGCAGCTGCCTTATGGAGTTCTGGGACCACTGCCTGTTGGAGGCCCCTCCACATGAGGGAAAGTCTGAGACAGGACCCCAAGGCCCTCACAGACAAACCCCTCTACTAAGACCTGGAAGAGGGTGGCCTCTGAGGTGCCCTGGAGTCCCTGCAGACCTGGTGCCCCCAAATCACCTCCAAACTCCCTCACCGAGCCCCGCCCAGTGAGCAGGAATACTGGTTCCTGTGGTCGGGTGGTTGGCTTGGCCATGGGCCTCTCCCTGCTCCAGGGTAAAGGTGAGGGTGTCCCAGAGCAGTTTCCGGCTGAGTCAGCTTTGCGGGGAGAGCGGCGTCAGCCTCTCAAGACTTGGCTCGGCTGGCCAGCAGGCACTTGCCCACTCCCTTCCTCTGGCATTATTCTTGAACTAAAGTTTTTCTACAGATGAAAGGTAGGTGCAAGCCCTCAGTGGTGCGCCCCTTGGCCCCTGGTCAGTGGGCAGGCAGATGGACAGACAGCCTTGGGAAAGCTCCAGCACCAGCCTGCTGGACAGGAGCCAGGAGCAGGCCGGGCGAGCGTGCGGTCCTGGGCCCCTCGGATTGTCAGAAGCTGGCACTGTCCGGCCAGAGAAAGGACTCTTTGACCCCAGCAAATCAGAGACTCTGCTTAGATTTCCCTCCTCTCCTGGGGCAAAGTTGGTATCCTTCACGCATACCATGCGGTGAAAAGTGCTATTGCCCTCATCAGGACTTCGCTAGTAAAGTCGCTGTTGCCCCGGAGGGCCCCTTTCACTCTCAAGAAGCAGTAGGAAAGGCTATCTACACAGGAAGTGTAAGAAATAGTTGAGTACGGATTCTAGGAACTTCTTTGGAGGTCCAGTGGTTAAGGTTATACGCTTGCAAAGCAGGGAGCCTGGGTTTCATCCCTGGTCTGGGAACTGATCTCAGGGGGAACTAGATCACACATGCCACATCTAAGAAGATTCTGCATAACACAAATGAGTATGGGTTCTAGCATCCTGACCCGGATTTGAGTTCTGATTTTGCCATTTTTTTGAGCCCACCAAGGTGAATGTCTGTTATTTCTCAGAGGCCAGTTGTTTCCATCTGCAAAATGTGTAATAATTCTCATTCTTGTGATTGCTATAAGGATTAAATGAGACAAACATGGAAACACAATTAACATGGTGCCTGGCACATTGTACCAACTCAAGTGTGTTGTTTAGTTGCTAAGTCATGTCTGATTCTTGCAAAACCCCATGGACTATAGCCAGCCAGACTCTTTTGTCCATGGGATTTCTCAGGTAAGGATACTGGAGTGGGTTGCCATTCTCTTCTCCAGGGGATCTTCCTGACCCAGAGATTGAGCCCACACCTCCTGCATTGCAGATGAACTCTTTACCATCTGAACCACCAGGGAAGCCCCAAAGTGTAGAGGTTTCACACAGAAGAAAGACATATTTGGGCAGGCAGGTTTTGTATGGCCATCACATCCATTAAGTCGACTACAGCATGCTTCCCACCAGCCACTTCAGTTTCTTTCTCAGATGAAATGTAACTGAGCAGGGCCCTATGGGGCCTTCCTGAAGCAGGAACTGCCCACCCCCTATCCCCACCCCACCATGCCCCCCACCATGTCTTGCACCTACCTTTCATCTGTAGAAAAACTTTAGTCCAAGAATAAATTTAATCAGACAAGTAAGAAAATGCAGAAAGGAAAACAGTCAAGCACAACAAAGTCAAGGTCCTTTAAGTTCCTTCTCAAGGACAATAGATAACATTCTGAGCCTTGTCATTAGAGCTGTTTTGCAGACATGGAAACCTCCACCAGGTGGAAGAAGTTCGTATGCCCCTCACAAGCACATAGACCCCAGATCAGTTGGAATCAGAAGGCTGATATATTGACTCTTAATTACCTCACCACCAACCAATCAGAAGAATGTTCATGAGCTGATCACGTATCCCACAATCCATCTCACTCACACTGTCTTTAAAAACCTTTCCCTGAAGCCTTGGGGGAGTCTGTTAAGCACCGGCTGCCCTGAATTCTTTGCTTAGTGCTCTGTGATAAATGCTGCACTTTCCTTTACCACAACTGGTGTCGGTAAGTCAGCTTTACTGCAGACAGACAAGGGGGCCTAAGTTTGGTTCAGTAACTAAAACAGTCCTAATTAAAGGCAAGCTAGGGAATAGGATGCAAAGAGCTCTTCCTAAAATTCTTAAAACAACCAATCTTCCCATCTGCCACCCCCATCCGCCACATACACACACAAGTTCTCAGCCCAGTCCCCCAGATCTACAGGCCAAGAGGCAACATAGACGTCTCCATGTTGACAGCATAATAATCAGCCTATAGTCAGATAATAATAACCAGTCAATTTTGATATTTTTAAAAAACTTCTTGGCCATGTTGCACTGCATGTGGGATCTTCCCCAACCAGGTATTGAACCTGTGCCCCCTGCAATGGAAGCTTGGAATCTTAACCACTGGACCACCAAGGAAGTCCCAGTATTTGGCTTTTTAATCACAGATTATAGATTCTTTCCCTCCCATTTGTCCTTGTTACCATTGCCTAATCTCAAATCAGTTTCTGGAGGCACCAAAAATCTAAGCTGAGTCTGGAGAGATGAATGAGTCCACCAGATAAAGAGAGAATAGGTCATTCCAAGTATTTACAGGAGCACAGGCAAGTTTCTGCAGCTTCCCAGGACATGTTTTGTGGAATAATATGCTCTGTGATAGAATCTAGGTTCCCACTGAGGCGCTATGGCATAAGAGTTTAGCACAGGAATTCATGGGCTATGCTGTTGGGTTTAAATTCCAGCTCTCTTACTTATGAGTCACTTGAGTTCTTTCTGCTTCAGCTCCTCATCTATAAAATAGAATTATGGTAATACCCAGCTCTTAGTGTTGTTGGGATGATTACATAAACTGATACATGGAGAGACCTTAGAATAGTGATGGCACATAGTAGATATTTCATAATTATCAGATTTACCATTCATAATTCATAGGTAAGCTTTGGAGCAGCCCACCTTTTCCTTTCACCGTTCACCCTAAGTACACCCTGTACAACTTTCTTTGACTGATCTGAAATGACAATCTGTTGCATACCGCCCCAGTGTACTTCATTTCTGGATATCAACATTTTAACAGATTCATTCTCTAACACTAGCCTGGATAATTTGTCACCCCAATAGAGAGGGAAGTTCACTGAAGAAAATCGAGGAGCTGTCTTGTGACACAGTGAGTCAGTTATACATTCAGCGTTCTGTCAGCAAGTGTTTACTGAGCACGTATATGACAGACATCATGTTTCACGCATCTTCCCCTAAAGCCCCATGTCAGAGAATTAGGTAGAGGGTGATTGATTTAAGGGTCTCAGAAAAGCTTCTGTCTCCGATCTCTCTCCTCCTGACTGCTTGAAAGATTCAGCACTGATTGCATGTCTTCACCCCTTCTTAAGGGTGATGCATTCTAGTGGGTCAAAGCTCTAGGTTACCCAGAAAGGTCAATTCGATATCTATTAGCAGTAAGGAATCCATTATCTGATTAATCTTCTGGAGCAAATGGATCCATAAAAGGCTTTGGTGCGCTGGAAATCACATGGTTTGTCAATTTGTGCACTTTTCTCCCTTGAAGTTCTATGTCAGGCAAGGTAACAGCTAGATAATGGGACAATCTTCCCAAAACAAGACATCTAAAACATAGCAAGCATTCTTTTACATGCATAGCACAGCTTGAAGAAAAAGAAAAAATAAAGAAAGGGAAATCTACAGGGGCAAAAGACAAACAACCATACAAAGCAAAGAACAAAGAGAAGCCTGAAAACCAGTGTTGTTGTTTAAGTGTTTGTCCCTAAAGCTGCGGCTGTCCTGAGGGTGCTGACTAGTCTTGATAACCAAAACCTGGCATAGAGCAGGACCCTCGAGGCTATGCTCTTCAGGGAAGGCAGGCCTGGAGAAATCAGCAAAGGGAGGGGTCAGTGATATGTGTTTGCCTCTACCTGCTTTCTTGACTTGAGTAAACAGTTTCCAGTGAGAATTTATGATTCTGTGAATTTGAGAGTGGAATGTATACTATGTGTGATCTGGGAAAATGCAAGAGGGAACATTAACAAAAATTAGCAATGGATTGTTGGTTCTTTGAAGGAGCATTTTTAGAAAGCTTCTCTGGAGGAGTTCCCCCTCACCCCAGGCTATATAGGATTTCCACATAGAAAGTTTGAACAAGTAAGGCTCAAATTAAAAAAAAAAAAAAAAAATCTAGGGAATTCCCTGGTAGTCCAGTGGCTAGGACTCTGAGCTCTCACTGCTGAGGGCCCAGGCTCCATCCCTGATCAGAGAACTAAGATCCCACATTAAGTGCAGCACAACCAATAAATAAAAGAACTCATATTCAACTTATGAGTTGAATATATTCAATGGGTAAAGGAGTTCCATGGACATATTTCAGAAGAAGATATACAAATAGCCAATATACATATGAAAAGATGCTCAACATCATTAGTCACTGCTGCTGCTGCTGCTGCTGGGGAAGTCAAAACCATGATGTGATACCACTTCAGACTGTAGGATGACAGAAATAAGAAAGACAATAAATAGCTTTGCCAAAAATGTGGAGAAACTAGAGTCCTTATACATTGCTAGTGGGGCTGTAAAATGATGCAGCCACTTCGGAAAACATTTTGGCCATTCCAACTAACTATTAAACAGAGTTACCACTCTTAGTTATACACTCAAGAGAACTGAAAGCACATGTCCATATAAAAACTTGTACACAAATATTCATATCGGCATTATTCACAACAGCCAAAGAATAGAAACAACCCAAATGTCCATCAACTGACAAATGAGCAAAATGTGCTATATCTGTACAATGGAAATTGTTTGGACATAAAAAGAAATGAAATCCCAATCTTTAAAAATTGTGAATAACTATATTGTACATCTGTAACATATAATATTGTATGTACATCAGTTATATTTCAGTTAAAAAACATGAAATTCTGATACATGCTATAGCATGGATGAACCTAGAAGACATTATGCTAAATAAAAGGCAAATACAGAAGATCACTATTGCATGATTCATTTATATATGAAATATCCAAAATAATATTCCCTTATATAGAATCTTTAAATTTTACCCCTGCAAATCTATGTATCTATACAGCTATAGATATCTAGGTCTTTGGGGAAGAATGCATAAGAGACTATTGAAAGTGGTTTCCTTTGGAGATGGTAGATGCATGAATAGAGCCCAGAGATGGGCTAGAAACCTTTTTGTTGTTGTTATTATTGAGGTACAACTACATACAATTAAATTCACCTCTTTAAGTATACTAATGCTGGATCATATAGTAGCTCTGTTTTGTTTTGTTTTTTATTACAGTATAGTTAGCAATGTTGTATTAGTTTCAGGTATACAGCAACTACATTTAATTTCTTGAGGAACAAGCAAATTTTTTCCAGAGAAGCAACATCATTTACATTCCCACCAGCAGTTTATGAAGGTTCCTATTTATCCAAATCCTTGTCTACAATTGTTATCCCCTTTTTTGGTTTTAGTTTTATTACCTAGGGATCTGAAGGTCTATGAGAAATGGCGCAAATCTTGCTTTTGTTTTATTTGTATTATAGGATCTGTGATCTCTGTGTAGGGGTCACAAGGTTAGGGGGGAAAATTGCTCTCTCTTCACCTTTTGGGATTAAGAAATCAGCTTTATCCACACTAAAAAGGGCCCCAGGGATATTTTTAATATTTTAAAACTTCTGATATAACCCATATACTCCCTCTCATTAGGGATCCTGTGCTAACTGTAATGTCAAGTGATTTAATTTTGACTAGAGTTATTTAAGTTTAGGCTGCTTAAGAATAGAGAATGCATTTCACCTAGTAGCACAATCCTGGCATACAGTAAATGTTGAAGTGAATGAATAAATAATTATCAGTTCTCACTTGTTAATCAGAATCTCTGATGATTGGCAAATTTTCAGGGGGACACAAAATCAAAATGTGAATTCATAGATGAAAGACAGTTGCAGGAATCCTTGGTGTCAGAAACCTGGGAAACTGCCTTTGGGGCCTGCTCCCAGTTACTCCTTGGGTAATAATGATGGGAAAATTCGCTTATAAGGCCTGTGCCTTCCCCTGGAGCTTGTCTCTCAGCTCATCTCTGGTCTCACCTCAGATATCCTCAACCTCTACAAGCCTTGCATCCCACAGCACCATCCACCTCTCTTCACCCCCATTGTCTTCTTCCCATCCCCTTCCCCAGGATCCAACATAGCTTTCCGGTGTCCTAAAATGAGTTAATCTGCCAAATCCCTGCAGCTTTGTAAATGATGTCAATTCTTGTTAGAATCCTTTTCATTCCCTATATACACACCACCCCACACCATCAGTATTAGTGTCCTGGGATGCTTAGCAAAGTACCACAAACTGGGTGACTTAAAACAACAGAAATGTAATCTCTCACAGTTCTGGAGGCCAGAAGTCTGTAAAGGCCAGGCTGACTCTGAAGACTCTGAGAAGACCTCTGCGCCTCTTCCAGCTCTGGTAGACCCATGCTTCCCTTGACTTGTGGTAGCATCACTCTAATCTCTGCCTCTATCTTCATATGATCATCTTCCCTCAGTCTGTCTGCATACAAATCTTCCTTGGGTTATAAAGGAAACAGTCATGTTGGAGTAAGGCCTACTGTACTTCAGTACAACCTCATCTTAATTTGATTACATATTCAAAAAGCCTATTTCCAAATAAGGTTACAGTCATATGCCCCAGTGGTTATGACTTCAACATATATTTTATTTTATTTTTCTCAGCATATATTTTGGAGTGACACAATTTAACCCACAATACCAAAGTAATTTACTTTCTACCGTTACTAGAATTAACATTGCCCAGAATCTCTGGAGGACTGACAATGACTTCCTAGAGGTGTTTTTTTTTTGTTTTTTTTTTCCCTTGGCCACACCACACGGCTCGTGGTATCTTAGTTCCCAACCAGGGACTGAACTCAGGTCCTGGCAATGAAAGTGCCAAGCCCTAGCCCCAACCCTTCATAGAGGTTCTGACTCACTGGCTCAGTTTCTGCCCTGGGTGTTTCCCCATCACACACACATATGACCACCAGCAAAGGTCATGCACCCAGGAAATGGCAGAAGATAGTGCAACTCAGCCTCAGCCCCTGACCCACTGAGAATCATGTTCTTTAATCTGAGTCGCCTCAGTTCTCTGTTGAGATACCAGCTCTACCTGTCTCAGAAGGGATTCTGGTTACCCACTCTCATTTCCTCATTTGCAAATGGATATAATACCATTTGGATTGTGTGTGCATGGAATATTAGAACACAGACACTTTCATGAAGTGTGGATGGGAGGGCTGTTGAACCGTATGTAACAAGAACCTGAAAGAGGTATGATCTCTTGTTTTCACTCTTAGGATTTACTCTTAAGGAAATAGGGCAAGTGTACAAAGTCACAGAGATATTCATTGTAACTTTGTTTATAATATTAAAAAGTATAAATGTCCTGTGAGAGTGAAAGTGTTAGTCACTCAGTTGTGTTGGATTCCTCAACCCCATAGAATATAGTTCACCAGGCTCTTTTGTCCATGGAATTCTCCAGGCAAGAATATTGAAGTGGGCTGCCATTTTCTTCTCCAGGGGATCTCCCCAATCCAGGGAATGAACCTCCATCTCCTGTACTTTGGGTGGATTCTTTACCATCTGAGCCACCAGGGAAGCCCTTGAGTGCTGGGCACATGGAGGCTATTCTGCTCTTCAATTCAGTTGAGATCTGTCACTCAGTCATGTCCAACTCTTTGTGACCTCATGGGCCGCAGCATGTCAGGCTTCCCTGTCCATCACCAACTCCCAGAGCCTATTCAAACTCATATCCATCGTGTCAGGGATGCCATCCAACCATCTCATCCTCTGTTGTCCTCTTCTCCTCCTGCCCTCAATCTTTCCCAGCATCAGGGTTGCTTGTAATGAGTCAGTTCATCACATCAGGTAGCCAAAGTATTGGAGTTTCAGCTTCAGCATGAGTACTTCCAATGAATGTTCAGGACTGATTTCCTTCAGGATTGACTGGTTGGATCTCCTTGCAGTCCAAGGGACTCTCAAATCTCTTCTCCAACACCACAGTTCAAAAGTATTACTTCTTTGGCACTCAGCTTTCTTTATAGTCCAACTCTCACATTCATACATGACTACTGGAAAAACCATAGCTTTAACTAGACAGACCTTTGTTGACTACTGGAAAAACCATAGCTTTGACTAGACGGACCTTTGTTAACTACTGGAAAAACCATAGCTTTAACTAGACAGACCTTTGTTGACTACTGGAAAAACCATAGCTTTGACTGGACGGACCTTTGTTGACTAGATGGACTTTTGTGTATGATTGAAATTTTCCATAACAAAAAGTTAAACAAAGAGATTTCTAATTGAATTCTGGTTTATAGGCTTTTCTAGGCACTGCGACTTTTAAGATTATTTTGTTGAAATAATTTGAAATTATTCTATCATGAAATTGTTCCCATCCCTTACCCCATGGCTCAATATACCTTGAAATTTTTTCTAATGTCATCTGTTTCTCTAACTCACCCAGTTATTGTCCAGAATGAAATAAGCATGAAAGTGCTTTCACAACTAACAGTCCTCTGCATATGTGGGGGATGGTTACAATTCATTTTTTCCAAACATGTATCGTTGTGCTGTTTAGTGGAATAAGTAGGTTAAATTTTTGCCCTCAAAGAATTTCTAATCTAAGATTTTACTGATTTAAAGTTACTTTTCTCAACAAGGCAATGCAGGAAGGGATGAAGGCCATGCGTATAACTGAGGTTGAATTTGGTGCTGGAAAACTCAAGTCTCACTTGATCAAGTGTGGCAGTGGGAACTGAATCAGGGTATTAGATCCCTGGGAGTGGTGAGGGGCAGGGACCTTGTAGGTTTAAAAATTTTTTTTATTTTTATTTTTTTTGGCTGCACTGAGTGGCATCTTAGTTTCCTGACCAGAGATCAAACCTGTGCCCCTGCAATGAAAGTGCAGAGTCTTAACCACTGGACTATGGGGAGGGGGGGAGGGTAGGTGGGGAGGTGTCCCAGGGACCTGTCTCTTATACACATCTAGATGTGTATAAGAGACAGACCACTGACTTTGAGTGGTTACGATGTGTCAGGGTAGATTCGTTCTTGGTAATAAACGCACCATTCTGGAGACTGGTGCCNGGAGGGGGGGAGGGTAGGTGGGGAGGTGTCCCAGGGACCCTGTCTTATTCATTGCTGCCTCCCCAGCACACAATACCACCTTAGGCACACAACATAAGGACAAAAATAATAAAACATAACTAACGTCAGTTGAGCCAAACACGGTAGAAAATGCTTTGCCTACATAATTACATTTAGTCTGCCAAACAGCCCTATGGTGGTAGGTATCATTATTCCCATTGAGAAAACTGAGCCTCAGAAAGATTAAAGAGCTTGTCCATGGTCATCCAGTCCCTCAGTCATGAAGCTGAGCTGCAACTCAAGTTCAGTTGTCTTGGAGGCCACTGTTCTTAACCTTGAAACATCCACATGAGAAATCTGCTCCTGTTCTGTATCTTCATGGAGGGACAGTGAGGATAACAGACTGATGGAGCTTGGTGACGCTCATCCCCAAGATGCACCCCCAGATCCCCCAGCTCTGATTTCTACTGTCCTGAGCTACCGGCTGTCAGGATTTTAGTCCCTAAGTGGACTTTTGTAGAGAGGAAAGAAAGCACTCCTTGCTGTGATTTTTTAAATGGAAGTCAATTAGTATGCATTTATATGGCAATTTCACATGAGTTTTTCTAATATTGGGTACATAATACATATTTATATTTTAAGTTAATTTGAAATTTTTATTACTAATATATCAATATATTAGTAATTAATATATTACTAATATATTTTATTACTAATTAACTCTGTATTACTATAGAGCTAAAATTTTTATTACTGATATAAGTAAGCTGTTTATATTACTGATATAGTGAGCTATATACATATATAGCTAATATATATAAGTGAGCTTATATAGAGAGCTATATATAAGTGAGCTATATATATAGGTTTAAGTGATAAACCTTAAAGAAAATCAGAATCTTATCAACTAAAAGTATAGCCATACCATCAAACTTCTAGATCTGTAATTTGACTAATTGGGAGTAGGAAGGAGGAAGAGTCCTAAGTTGTCTCCCAAATGCTTCACCTGATGCTAATTTCTAGTGACGTTTAATAAACAGTTCTGAATAAATGGGTGTAAAAAGGAGAAAAATAATCATAAACAAAATTAAAAGTGAGCAGATAGGGAAATAGTTCATAAATACAACAAGAAGGGGCTCAATAGATCAAGGAGGGCTCAGTATATTCTTAATATGTCAATAATTTGGAAAACTGATACCAAAAATATGAAATCTTTAATAGAAAAATGACACCACCGAATGAATGAACAGTTGGCTTGGAGCTACCGGAACGATGCCTCTCCTGGAATTTACCACCTTTAATTTTATAAGAGACCGCTGGGGACCATATAAGGACAGTGACCCTCAGGAAGGTGAGGAGAGGGCATTGATCAGAAAATGCAAAACGTTTAGCGGAGGGGCTGAGTGAGACCTCTTTCAGACAAGCAAGAGGGCAGGAGAGGAAGTGCTCTGTGGCCCAACAGGGTGATTGGATGTCCCAAGCTGGCGAAGGAAGCCAGAAAAATCAGAAGCGTTTGGAAGCAGGAATGTGGCTTTCTACTGGAGAGGAGTTGGAGGGTGAGCTTACCCTCTGGGGAGGAAATTCAACTCTGGCAGGTGGACAGCAGTCTTGGGCAGAGTGCGTGAGGGGAGCAGGGCCAGATCTGTTCTGCCCTGACAGGTCACAGGACACCAGCTTTGGGAGCTATTGAAACGTGGGCTCTGATGATAGCAGTAACATGTACGGCACGTGAAAATGCCTTTTCCTTGTGAGAAACCAGGTGAGGTTATGTGACTCCGGGGCTTAGCAGCTACAGGGTTGGTTACTGGGCTTGCTTCCAGGCCCAGATCCTGGAACGACTTTCATTTTACGCCCTTCCCATTAGGGATCGCATAACTGAGAATTCATCCTCAGGAGATAAGGACGAATTTCACAGTACCTCCCCTTTGTGGGAAGGGGCTGTTCAGGTGTGCCGACCCCTGGAGCTTGAGGGGACTTCCCTCCTTTCCTGGCTTGGAAGACGTAATGGAGCTTCAGGCTGTGTCCACTATCATTAGGAGATCCACTAATCCAGTTAAATAACCTCAACTTCCCGCGGTGATGGGCCCAGCACACAGTTTCAGGTGCATAGAAACACCAACAGTCACATGCCCCTTGATTAAGTGACCAGCACAAGGACGCTGTGAAAGCTAGCCAAGCACTCTGGGCACGAGAAGTCGCACCAACAATAATATCCATAGGCTTGGAACCCCTGACAGTGCAAAGGTTCCTAGTGTGATATACACACACCCATTCGGTGTGCACACTCAGAGTACCCTGGACTCTACATCCTGTCACGCACCGAGCTTATTCTTCTGCGTAGCCCCCATTTTGAGCAAGTCCCGAAGCTGCTTGGTTCCTTTACTATGAAAGGAGTTTGTCCACATCCCTCTCCTCTTCTTTCTCCTTGACTTCTGTTTAGCAGAGAGAGAAGAGGCAGGGGACAGCTATGAGTTCATTCCAGAAACCTGGGAACAGGAGGTGCCAGGACCTCTTAAAAACACTCCATTATAGAATGTAATCAGCTGGAAGGAACATTACAGAGCTCAGTCCATTTGTTTTATTGGCGAAGACCCTGAGGCTGGAAAAAGAAAGAGATTGCTCTGGCTGAGCGGGGCTGATCCTGAGTTTGGTGATGTGGGTGGGATGGGCAGAGAGAGTACAGGTTCAGTTTAGCTAAAGGGTTTGGTGAGCTCAGGAGACTTACTGACCTTTAGTGCTTCCACATGATAGGAGATTGATCAACAGATAACCCCTGAGTATCTGGTTTATACATGGCATAGACAAAGGAGATGATACATCCTCTTCAAGTCTTAAAATAACTCTTTCCCTCAAAGTGGTTACAATCTAATAGCAGAAATAAATGAATAGGTAAAATATTTGTGATAATTTTTAGGAATAGTACAAGAAATTTTTAGACAGAACATGCTTATCAATTAAGAAGCATAAACACTGGATGCTATGACATCAGTAAGCAATACTTGAATATGCAATAAACAAAACAAAACAGGTGTCAGGGTCTGGTGAGGTTTCCAGAGCCAAAGAGAGAGCTGGGAGCCTGAGATAATGAGTAGCTTTAGTTGCTTTTCAGGATCCGTTAGGCCGGGGGTCAGTGGGGGCAGGCTCGGGAGGGACTGGGCCGTAATGTTGAGGGGAAGAGAGGGGCACGGATTCTGGTTGGACAGTATTCCCCAGCTTAGCTGGGATAAGAGGCAGCAGGGCAGCTCCCACCCTCTTCAATAGCCGACTTGGAGCAGAGCCGAGGAATTAGTCGGCTGGCAGCCGAAATAGCTGGGCATCTGTGTCTGGGGGAAAGGTGCCAGCCAGCCAGCAAGGGGGAGAATATGCCCACATGTGCACATATATGTCAATATGGGGCATGTGCGTATAGGTCACCCAGAAGAGGGGCAAGTGGTATTGTAACTATGAATGAAAACAGCACAGAAACCAGGAGAACCCCACTGCCTCCCAAGCTCTCTGTGCCAACTGCCACCTCCGTGGTAAGACGGCAGGATACCTGCCCCGTCCCGTAGCTCCCTCAGCCACTTGTCAGGTGGCAGGAAGCTCACTCCACGTCTGGCTCGGTTCACAGCTGGCCTGGGCTTCCCTGCTCTCAAGGAGCCCACTCTGCTCATGAACCAAGAGGACAGAAGGGGGAAAGACTTCATCTAAGTTTTCACACTTAATCATTTTAGGATTCTATGAAGGAAGGAGAGAGCCAAGTCAGTACTCAGATTTATCCCAGACTCTTGGATGGACATAATTTGGTAGACAGCCCAGAAAGAGCAAATGTTCTTAAATACATGTTTTGAGTGTTTCCCCTTTGATTCTTATTACCTACAGAAGAAAGGACTAGGCCATCCACAAGCTTTTATTGAGATGAGGAAACACAGGTTCTCCATCCTAAACTTTTCCTAAACTTTCTCATTAACATGCTTTCTCAAAATATTCACTGAATTATTATTATTATTACAATATATGCTTATAGTAGAAAATTGGAAACTGGAGGGGATTATGAAATGAATCCATAATCTATCTTCCACCCACAGATCTTCCACAGACTCTCAACAGGCCTTCCACACAATGCCCCCATCACTTAAAACGCACCCATAGCCCACGTCAACAGTTATCAAGTTGAGATGAAATTGTCTAGCTAAGATAATATTATATTTTGGAGACTTTTGATTAAATGTTTGGTCATCTTAATTTTGCCTTTAAAATTTTTTGAAGCCAATATATTGTGTTTTCCATATTTGAATTTTTTTTTTTAATAGAGCTCTTAGATGTGTTGGGAAGATAGCTCCCCACCACTTCCCTAAACTTATCTGAAGATTTATTTTCAAGGTTATAAACTCGAGAAGGACACTGTTTTCAAGAAGCATAAAGTTTGCTCTTCAATGGCCAGCCACTAAAAGCCTAACAGTAAAACGCTTGCATGCTAAGGTCACTTAAGTTGTGCCCGACTCTTTGTGACCCCGTGGACTGTAACCCGTCAGGCTCTTCTGTCCATGGAAGTCTCCAGGCAAGAAGACTGGAGTGAATAGCCATTCCCTTCTCCAGGGGATCTTCCTAATCCAGAGATGAAACCCTGGTCTCCTGCATTGCAAGCAGATTGTTTACTGTCTGAGCCACCAGGGAAGAAGGGAATGGCTACCCACTCCAGTACTCTTGCCTGGAGAATTCCATGGGCAGAGGAGCCTGGTGGGCTATAGTCCATGGTGTGGCAAAGAGTCGGACACAACTGAGTGACTAACATTTTTTAAATGCCTGGGCTGGAAATAAATGGTCAGTACACTTCTGTACTATGATATAATCTCCTGGATATCCACAGAACACTTCCTGAGGAGATGCTTAACCGTAACAGACTCCATAGCAAGTTTGAGTGAGTTTCAGGTCGCATTAAGGGGGTAACATCTTCACAGAAAGAGGTTTAAACTATTCTCTCACAGGCTGAAAGGTTGTTCAGTGTGAGTCCAGTCCAAGGACACGTACCTCCCAGGCTGGCTTTGTTTTCTCTACAGAGCTGAAACCCACAGCTGGTCACAGGTCGAGTATAGTCAGCAAACCACCCATCCGAAATATTTTTGAGTTTTTATATAGTCTATAGGTCCCAGGCACTGTGCCTGTTGTGACTAATGGGTAAAAGGGTCTGCCTAGTGAAAAATAATGTTACTGTTAGCATTTAAGAGTATATCCTACCAGGACCTCAATATATATAAATTTTTCACAGTTAACTTACATCGCCCATATATGTTTTGTGTTTGTTTGTTTTTTTTTTACTCCCGGCAGTGCAGTATGTCTGACCAGGGATCAAACCTGTGCCTCTTACAGTGGAAACTTGGAGTCTTAACCACTGGACAGCCAGAGAGGTCTCTGGCCCATATAGTTTTAAATACTGTTTTTACTCTGCATGATTCATCCAGCATTCCCCAAGTGGAGACTGGAGATAGAGGACTATTGTGCCTTTAAGACTCTCTCTCATACACACAGACACACGCAGACACACATACACACACACTGTCTAGGCTGTAGCCTCTAGGTGCAGGTTCTGGAACTACAAACCTCTGAGGTAGCAAAGCATAGAGATGGTTCATGTCTGTCAGCCCTGCATTTCACAAAACGGGAAACTGAGGCCTGGAGAAGTGACTTGCCTCAGATCAGTGGGTAGCTAGTACCAGAAGCAGACTCAGGGTAAGATCCCAGGCCCAGATAGGGATGAAGAAGCTCTGCCTTGGCATGACAGCTGCCAGAGCTCTTTACCCGATTTCCCCATCCAAACTCACTTGGCTGTTTCCCCCTTATTGTGTCATTGTCACAATGTTGCACAAGCAATTAATTTATAAATTAATAAAGCTCATAACCATATCACCCAGAAGTGATCATTGTTAAAATGCTGCTGCACAATAAATACAAATATATAGAACCGATAGCTGAGCAGTTGTTCTTTAAAAAAAAATGAAACAGCTCAGGCACAAAATTATTATTCATTCATTCAATAAATTCATTCATTTGCTGAGCACCTACTATATGCTGGGTGCTGTTCTGGGTTTAGGGATAGAGTTATTGACAAAGTAGTCCAAAGTCTTGTCCTCAAGGAGTTACCTTCCAGTAAAGGAAGATAGATGATTCATTTTATAAATATAAATATAAAATAGGTTTGATGGTATTGATTACTATAAAAATGAAATGAAGCAGAGTAAGGGAGATGGAGAGGGTGGGAGGGATGTTGTTTTGTGTAGGGGAATTAGGAAGGCCTCCCTGAAAAATGACATTCATTCATGCGTCCATACACTCAACAGTTACTCAACATTGAGGAAACAGTAGAAAATGAGACATTCCAGGCTGGGCCACCTCACTGCAGACACCTGCTCTGTTCTATCCAAGGGCTTGAGACTGAATTATTCAGGAAGGGGAGGTTGAGGAAGAGTCACATTACTAACATTTTGATAAAGACTTCAAAGGTCTAAAATTAAACGATATCTACCTTCCTCCCTCAAAAGAAGACATGTTAATGTTCTCTGCTTACTGTTTCCATCTTAAACCTTCATCATTTTTTAAAAAATTCATCTTGTTTTCTTTACTTTGCCAAGGTAATCATTATTATTAAAAATGGTTTCAAGTAGTCAATTTATTTAGATCTATTTATATCGTTTCTAAATGTTTACTCACTTTTTCTTGCATCTTACTATTTCCTTCTAAGTTCAGTTTTCTTCTTAGGTTCATGCTTCCTTAATAATTCTATAGGGAATTGCCTGGTGATCAAATGGTTAAGACGCCACACTTTCACTGCCAAGGGCTCTGGTGAAGCCAAAATAAATACATAAGTTAAAAAAAAATTTAAAGGCTCTATAATAGTTCTGTTTCTGTTTGTCATCTGAAGATGAAGATGTCTTTTTTAAATTGAAAAAAAATTTATGTTTAACTTATAACTTTTAAAAATATTTAAAAGTTACTTTCTACTTTCATTTATTACAAAATATTGGCTGTGTTCCCCATGCTGTACACGACATACTTGAGCTTGTCTTACACTCAATAGTTTGTGCCTCCCACTTCCCACCCCTTATATTGCTCCCTTCACTGGTAACTATTAGTTTGTTCTCTATATCTGAGTCTATGGAGGTATCTTTGGTCTTCTTTTTAAAGAAAAAAATCTACTATTCAGATATAATTCACATACCCAAATTCACCATGTAAAGTTGTAATTCTGTGGTTTACAGAGTTGTGCAACAACACCACTGTCTAATTTTAGAACATTTTCATCATCCCCCAAAAGTTGTCACTCCTCTTTTCTTTCTCCCTCCAGTCCCCAGCAACCACTAACCTACTTTCTGTCTCTACGGATTTGTCTACCCTGGACATTGCTTGTAAATGAAATCATACAATATGTGCTCTTTTGCGTCTGACTTCTTCACATAGCATAACGTTTTCAAGGTTCATCCATCTTGTAGCCCATATTAATGCTTCATTTTATGACAAAATAATACTCCATTGTGCCACATTTTACCTGTTCATCAGCTGATGTACATCTGGGTTGTTCCTATTGTTTAGCTATTACAAATAATGCTGCTTGTGTACAAGTTTTTGTGTGAACCCATGTCTTCAGTTCTCCTGGGGAGTAGAATTAATGGGTCATATGATAACTCTATATTTAACTTTTTGGGGGAACTCTCAAAATTTTTAACAGCAACTACACCATTTTACATTCCTAAGAGCAATATATAAGCATTCCACTTTCTTCACATCCTCATCAACACTTTTGATTTTATTTTCCTTAATACATCTAAATATATATGTGTGTGTGTGTGTTTCATTAATAAGCGTTCCACTTTCTTCACATCCTCATCAACACTTTTAATTTTATTTTCCTTAATACATTTAAATATATGTGTGTGTGTGTGTGTGTGTGTGTGTGTGTGTGTGTTTCATTGAATTTTCATTGAAAGGACTGATGCTGAAGCTGAAGCTCCAATACTTTGGCCATCTGATGCAAAGAACTGACTCATGGAAAAGATCCTGATGCTGGGAAAGTTTAAAGGCAGGAGGAGAAGGGGATGACAGAGGATGAGATGGTTGGAGGGCATCACTGACTCGATAGACATGAGTTTGAGCAAGCTCTGGGAGTTGGTGATGGACAGGGAAGCCTGGTGTGCTGTATTCCATGAGGATGCAAAGAGTAGGACACAACTGAGCGACTGAACTGAACTGATATGCATGTGTGTGTGTATATGGCTGTCCTAGTGGGTGGAAGGTAGTATCTCTTTTTGTGCATCCTATCTTGTGAGTTTAACACAAATTGTAGCCTACTATACACACAATACACATTTGCTTTTCCCATTTAATTTTGTGGAGGTCATATCAGAATGTGCAAAAGTGTTTTTATTCTTTTTTGCTGGCTCCATGGTATCCAATTGTATGGGTGTGCAATCTTCCTAGTTGTCATTGACTTAGCCAGTCCCTTGCTGATAGGCTGCTGTTCTATTTTTACCCCCAATCTTTTGTGCAAACAGCGCTGAAGTGGTTGTCTCTTATATTCTATTGTTCCCATGCAGAAGTTTGTCTGTAACGATCATTCTGAGAAGTGGAATTCTAGATTAAAGGGCATGTGCATTATTTTATTTTTATAGGTGTTGTCAAATTGGTTTCCACAGAAAGTGTACCAATTTATACTCACCAGCAGTGTGGTACCTGTTTTTTAAATGGACCCAGAGTCATAAGATCAGATTTGTGAGACTAATGTAGTTTAAGTGTGTACTCCCGTGTGGGTCAAGTATGGAATCACTTCTTTTGAGGGCACTGGGGATAAGGACCCACCTCATCGGGAGGTTTCCTTGGTTGGCAGTTATCAAGGAGAAGGTAGAACCTGAAGCGGGTTCATTTTAGAAATCTGTTTACCCTTCCTTGGAATAGTGGGGACTAACTAAAGATGCTGAGTAAGATAATCATTTGTTCATTTATTCCTTCAGTCAACAAATATTTATTGAAAGCCTACAATGTGGAGCTAGATGCTAGGGTGGAATGAAAAAAATCAGACAAGATAGACCTTTTGTTGATGTTTTCAGGCTCTTGAGGAGTATAAGACTTGAACACAAGTAAGAGGAAGGTAACAACAAACAGTGAGGGCAATGTATGTCATACTGCCAGAGTCTGTAGCAAGTATCTGAGGGTCAGCAAAGGGTTCCCAGAGGAAACATGTTTGAATTGAGATATGAAATATGAATAAAAGACTAGCTAAAGGGGGACTTCCCTGGCAGTCCAGTGACTAAGACTCCTAGCTTCTAATGCAGTGAGCTCAGGTTTGAATGCTGCCTGAGGAACTAAGATCCCACATGCTGTGCTGTGCACCAAAAAATAAATAAGCTAATCAATTAAAATAGTTGCTAAGCCTTTGAAAAAAGACTAGCTAAAGGGAAGTCTCTTTTTCTTCTAGTGGAAAAAGCATAGTTAACACATAAAGAAGGGAGGTAAAAATACCTCACTGAGTTCTTATAAGAACTAACAAATAATTTCTGTACTATATTTAGCAAAATTCTTGGCTAAATATACTTGCAGAATGCTTATTTTGCATTCTGTTACTTGCAGTTACTTGCAGAATGCTTATTTTGTTTCCACTGTTTCATTCAGTCATGGGGAATACTAAAAGTCTAGATCCCGAAGCAAAGCATTGCCACCCTAGTTATGGTCTTATTTCAATTTCTCTACCACCCAGTTCTCTCTCTTTCTCTATTTTTGGACTCCCACCCACTGCAGGACATCTATAATGTCCACCTTAGAAGCTAATTTCTGAGGCAGCTTTACAAATAGCTGAGAAAAGAAGAGAAGCAAAAGGCGAGGGAGAAAGGCAATGAATGCAGAGTTTCAGGGAATAGCAAGGAGAGGTAAGAAAGCCCTATTAAGTGAACAATGCAAAGAAACAGAGGAAAACAATAGAATGAGAAAGACTAGAGATCTCTTCAAGAAAACGAGATATCAAGGGAACATTTCAAGCAACGATAAAGGACAGAAAAGGTAAGGACCTAACAGAAGCAGAAGAGATTAAGAAGAGATGCCAAGAATACACAGAAGAACTGTACAAAAAAGGTCTTAATGACCCAGATAATCACAATGGTGTGGTCTCACCTAGAGCCAGACAACCTGGAGTGTAAAGTCAAGTGGGCCTTAGAAAGCATTACTACGAACAAAGCTAGTGGAGGTGATGGAATTCCAGCTGAGCTATTTCAAATCCTAAAAGACGATGCTGTTAAAAGTGCTGCACTCAATCTGTCAGCAAATTTGGAAAACTCCAACCCCAAAGAATGGCAATGGCAAAGAATGTTCANTACTACGAACAAAGCTAGTGGAGGTGATGGAATTCCAGCTGAGCTATTTCAAATCCTAAAAGACGATGCTGTTAAAAGTGCTGCACTCAATCTGTCAGCAAATTTGGAAAACTCCAACCCCAAAGAATGGCAATGGCAAAGAATGTTCAAACTACTGTACAACTGCTCTCATTTCACATTCTAGTAAGGTAATGATCAAAATCCTTCAAGCTGGGCCTTAGCAGTATGTGAACCATGAACATCCAGATGTACAAGCTGGGTTTAGAAAAGGCAGAGGAATCAGAGATCAAATTGCCAACATTCAGTGGATCATAGAGAAAGCTAGGAAATTCCAGAAAAAAAAACATCTACTTTTGCTTCATTGACTGCACTAGAGCCTTTGACTGTGTGGATCACAATAAACTGGAAAATGTTTAGAGATGGGAATATGATCTTACCTGCCTCCTGAGAAGCCTGTATGCAGGTCAAGAAGCAACAATCAGAACCAGACATGGAACAAATGACTGGTTCCAAATTGGGAAAGGAGTACCTCAAGGCTGTATATTGTCACCCTGCTTATTTAACTTCAACTCAGAGTACATCATGTGAAATGCCAGGCTGGATGAATCACAAACTGGAATCAAGATGGCTGGGAAATATTAACATCCTTAGATATTCAGATGAAACCATTCTAATGGTTGGAAATGAAGAAGAACAAAAGAGCCAAGCCTGTATGCAGGTCAAGAAGCAACAATCAGAACCAGACATGGAACAAATGACTGGTTCCAAATTGGGAAAGGAGTACCTCAAGGCTGTATATTGTCACCCTGCTTATTTAACTTCAACTCAGAGTACATCATGTGAAATGCCAGGCTGGATGAATCACAAACTGGAATCAAGATGGCTGGGAAATATTAACATCCTTAGATATTCAGATGAAACCATTCTAATGGTTGGAAATGAAGAAGAACAAAAGAGCCTCCTGATGAAGGTGAAAGAGGAGAGTGAAAAAGCTGGCTTAAAACTCAGCATTCAAAAAACTAAGATAATGGCATCTGGTTTCATCACTTCGTGGCAAATAGAAGGAGAAAAAGTGGAAACAGTGGCAGAGTTAATTTTCTTAGGCCCCAAAATCACTGCAGATGGTGACTGCAGCCGTGAAAATAAAAGACGCTTGCTGGAGAAGGAAATGGCAACCCCCTCCAGTATTCTTGCCTGGAAAATCCCATGGACAGAGGAACCTGGCGGGCTACAATCCATAGGGTCACAAAGAATCTGACACAACTTAGTGACTGAGCATGCACACATATAATGGATTCATTCTTCTGTATACCAGAACCTAACACAACATTGTAAAGTAGCTGCTGCTGCTGCTGCTGCTAAGTCACTTCAGTCGTGTCCGACTCTGTGTGACCCCATAGACGGCAGCCCACCAGGCTCCCCCATCCCTGGGATTCTCCAGGCAAGAATACTGGAGTGGGTTGTCATTTTCTTCTCCAATGCATGAAAGAGAAAAGTGAAAGTGAAGTCGCTCAGTCTGTCCGACTGTTAGCGACCCCATGGACTGCAGCCCACCAGGCTACTCCGTCCATTGGGTTTTCCAGGCAAGAGTACTGGGGTGGGGTGCCATTGCCTTCCCCTGTAAAGTAGCTATACTGTAATAAATATAACAAGCAAATTTTAAAAAAATGAATAAGGATGCTTGCTCCTTGGAAGGAAAGCTATGACAAACCTAGAGAGTATGGCAGAAAACAGAGACATCACTTTGCTGATAAAGGTTGATATAGTCAAATCTATGGTTTTTCTAGTAGTCATGCTTGGATATGAGAGTTGGACCACGAAGAAAGCTAAGCACCAAAGAACTGATGCTTCTGAACTGTGATACTGGAGAAGACTCTTGATAGTTCCTTGGACTGCAAGATCAAACCAGTCAATCTTAAAATAAATCAACCCTGAATATTCATTGGAAGGACTGATGCTGAAGCTGAAGCTCTAATACTTTGGCCACCTGATGTGAAGAGCCAATTCGTTGGAAAAGGCTCTGATGCTGGAAGACTGAAGGCAGGAGGAGAAGGGGGAAACAGAGGATGAGATGGTTGGACTGCACCACTGGCTCAATGGACATGAGTTTGAGCAAACTCTGGGAGACGGTGAAGGACAGGGAAACCTGGCGTGCTGCAGTCATGGGGTCGCAAAGAGTTGGACATGATTTACTGAACAAAAACAATAGAAGCTAATTAGATTAATAAATACCATACATTTTGCCCTAATCTATACCACAGGACTGGAAAAGGTCAGTTTTCATTCCGATCCCAAAGAAAGGCAATGCCAAAGAATGCTCAAACTACAGCACAATTGCACTCATCTCACATGCTAGTAAAGTAATGCTCAAAAGTCTCCAAGACAGGCTTCAGCAATATGTGAACCGTGAACTCCCTGAAGTTCAAGCTGGTTTTAGAACAGGCAGAGGAACCAGAGATCAAATTGCCAACATCCGCTGGATCATGGAAAAAGCAACAGAGTTCCAGAAAAACATCTATTTCTGCCTTATTGACTATGCCAAAGACTTTGACTGTGTGGATCACAATAAACTATGGAAAATTCTGAAAGAGATGGGAACACCAGACCACCTAACCTGCCTCTTGAGAAATCTGTATGCAGGTCAGGAAGCAACAGTTAGAACTGGACACGGAACAACAGACTGGTTCCAAATAGGAAAAGGAGTACGTAAAGGCTGTATATTGTCTCCCTGCTTATTTAACTTATATGCAGAGTACATCATGAGAAACGCTGGAATGGAAGAAACACAAGCTGGAATCAAGATTGACGGGAGAAATATCAATAACCTCAGATATGCAAATAACACCATCCTTATGGCAGAAAGTGAAGAGGAGCTAAAAAGCCTCTTGATGAAAGTGAAAGTGGAGAGTGAAAAAGTTGGCTTAAAGTTCAACATTCAGAAAACGAAGATCATGGCATCCGGTCCCATCACTTCATGGGAAATAGATGGGGAAACAGTGGAAACAGTGTCAGACTTTATTTTTTGGGGCTCCAAAATCACTGCAGATGGTGACTGCAGCCATGAAATTAAAAGACGCTTACTCCTTGGAAGAAAAGTTATGACCAACCTGGATAGTATATTCAAAAGCAGAGACATTACTTTGCCGACTAAGGTCCGCCTAGTCAAGGCTACGGTTTTTCCTGTGGTCATGTATGGATGTGAAAGTTGGACTGTGAAGAAGGCTGAGTGCCGAAGAATTGATGCTTTTGAACTGTGGTGTTGGAGAAGACTCTTGAGAGTCCCTTGGACTGCAAGGAGATCCAACCAGTCCATTCTGAAGGAGATCAACCCTGGGATTTCTTTGGAAGGAATGATGCTAAAGCTGAAACTCCAGTACTTTGGCCACCTCATGCGAAGAGTTGACTCACTGGAAAAGACTCTGATGCTGGGAGGGATTGTGGGCAGGAAGAGAAGGGTACGACCGAGGATGAGATGGCTGGATGGCATCACGGACTTGATGGACGTGAGTCTGAGTGAACTCTGGGAGTTGGTGATGGACAGGGAGGCCTGGTGTGCTGTGATTCATGGGGTCACAGAGTCGGATATGACTGAGCAACTGAACTAAACTGAACTGATACCTAGTACTTTACGCCCATTATTTAATCTTCATAATAATCTTAGTCGGTACAAACTATTATTATTTCCATTTTACAAATGAAGAGACTGAAGCAAGCAAAGCCCAAGGACAATAGCTAGCAAATCGCAGAGCAGTATTCAAGTTGGACTGATTTCTAACCACAACCCTACGTAGGCCGTGGGTTGCTGCTGCTGCTGCTGCTGCTGCTGAGTCACTTCAGTCGTGTCCGACTCTGTGTGACCCCATAGACGGCAGCCCACCAGGCTACCCCATCCCTGGGATTCTCCAGGCAAGAACACTGGAGTGGGTTGCCATTTCCTTCTCCAATGCATGAAAGAGAAAAGTGAAAGTGAAGTCGCTCAGTCTGTCCGACTGTTAGCGACCCCATGGACTGCAGCCCACCAGGCTCCTCCATCCATTGGATTTTCCAGGCAAGAGTACTGGGGTGGGGTGCCATTGCCTTCCCCCGGTGGGTTGCTACTTAAGTCTTATTTACCCAACCAGGTGACAAGCTTATTTTAGGACAAGAACTTGACTTTCTCAATTTAATAAAAAGAGCTAAGATTTATTAATCATCTACTACATGACACATACTTTACATGTATTAGTTCAAATCCTCATAACTCTGTTTTATATATTATTTCCCTCTGTTACAGATTAGGAGATTAGGGCTCAAAAGGACTAACTAACTTGGCCTGCAGATACAACAGACAAGAATCTTGATATAGGTAGGCCCAGTACCTACCCAGAGATGAGGAGATGATGTAGAAGAATATTTGTAATTGATAAATTGGAAAGCACAGGACTATATTCACCCAAACTCTGGTTTTCTGCATCTAGCATGATGTTTGCACAGTGGCAGTAAATAGGGGAGAGGGAATTGTCAGAGAGCTGCCTATCTCTTCCTTCGAGCTCTATGAGAATAAACTTTTAGACTTGACAATAAGCAGAGCCCAACGGATTATTGTGGAATTCCTATGTTGCCTCACTGAACATAGGCACCTGTGACCAATGTCTCTCACTGGGAGTTTTGTGGCAGAGAATACAGATAATTTTAAGACTTACAGCATGTTTTCCACGTACCAGGCAGCATTCTCGGTGCTTCATGTGGTTTAACTCATTTAATTTCCAGGTAAGGACTGTTCACCTCCCCTATCACAGGTGAGAAACTGAAGTGCCTAACTGTGTGAAGTCGCTTAGTCGTGTCCGACTCTTTGCGACCCCATAGACTGTAGAGGTTACAGGATTCGCCCGAGGCCCCTAACTAGCAAGGGTGGGGGACACGCCGTAGCGTAGTTTCAGAGCTGGAAAGAGAAAGAGAAGTCGCGCAGTCGTGTCCGACTCTTTGCGACCCGATGGACTGTAGCCTATCAGGCTCCTCTGTCAGTGGGATTTTCCTTGCAAGAATACTGGAGTGGGTTGCCATTTCCTTCTCCAGGGGATCTTCCCGATTCAGGAAGCGAACCGGAGACACCGTCTGAGCTACCAGGGAGCTCAGCTGGTAAAGAATCCGCCTGCAATGCAGGAGACGCGGGTTCGATTCCTGGGTCAGGAAGATCTGCTGGAAAAGGGATAGTAGTCTTGCGCTTCCCTTGTGACTCAGCTGGTAAAGAATCTGCCCGTAAAGCGGGAGACCAGGGTTCGATTCCTGGGTTGGGAAGATCCCTGGAGAAGGAAGAGGCTACCCAATCCAGTATTCTGGCCTGGAGAATTCTGTGGACTGTATAGTCCATGGGGTCGCAAAAGAGTTGGACATGACCAGAAACAGTATATATACCAAACTATTTGAGGGCTTACCTCATAGCTTAGAGCTGGAGCCCCTCCTGAATAACAGCGCAAGAGAAGAGTCACTTGAGTCCAGCGAAAATAGAGACGAAACTCTAGTTTAATGAAGAACCAAAAATTCCTGCAAGCTGAGTAGAAAAGTTAATTTCACGGTGCCTGCCTGCCTGCCAGCACGTCTCCCATCTCCAACTATTCCCCCTTCTCGGCGGCCTTTCCCGCCCTTCCTCCTCTGACAGCAGATGGAGCGGGGATAGTAGGTGAAAGGTCGCAGCCGGGGTTTGGCAACTCCCGGTTGGTCCCGCCTCTTTTCCGCAGAGTCCGCGGAGCCGAGGAAGCGCCTGGATTGTCGCTCATCCAGTCCAGGCAAGCGAAGCCCACAGTCCTAAAGCTCCGGGGACCTGCTAGAGTCACCAACTTGGGGTTTTGCCACCCTCCCCTCCCCACGGGGAAGGCAGCGAAACCACTCACGGCCTTCCTTCCACAGCGTGGACATTCCCTCCCCAGGGGCCTCCTCACTCCCAGCGTGTCCCCAGCAATTTATTTCCCGAGATCTGCCATTGAGTGCCCTCACGACACCCAGTGACTTGGGGGCGGGAGGCGGGTGGGCAGGGATGAGGTTTGGGAGCACCCTGGGAGGGTGGTGCTTAATGAGGCTTCTCAGCCCCCAATCTGGGAGCTAGACTGTGGGAGCTGACTCAGTCGGTAAAGAATCTGCCTGCAATGCATAAGATCCGGGTTCGATTCCTGGGTCGGGAAGATGCCCTGGAGAGGGAAATGGCAACCCGCTCCAGTATTCTTGCCTGGTGAATTCCATGGACAGAGGAGCCTGGCAGGCTACAGTCCATGGGGTCGCAAGAGTTGGACACGACTTAGGGACTAAACCACCACCTAGACTGTGACCTCCTAGGACTTTCGTTCATCCTCAGACTTCGTTCCGTGGCCACACTGTACACGAGGAAACTGACATCCAGTGCCTGCCAAGGGACTCGGTCACATGCTCAGACACCTGGGTCAAGTACTGTGACAAACTCACGGAAGGCAGGGTTTACGATGTAAAAAGATGCCATTCCAGAGATACCAATGGCAAAGAAAACTCGGAATAGGGACTTGGGGCGGGGGCGCGCTTGAAATCCTATTACTTCTAGGAAGTGAAACAATGTCAACTTCAGTTCCTGAATGAAGGAATCGGGCAGTAGGGTGGAGGGCGGTGGAGCGAGGGCCTGAGGCACTCTGACAATCTGTGCTTTGTTGAAATCTGCGGCGAAGAATGCATCCCCGGCCGCCCACCGGACCTCATCCCACGCAATCTGCGAGCCCTCGGATTGCACCATTTTAGATGTTTTCCACTTACTGGGTATGCGGGCATGACTTTCTAATTCCCTCAAACGTTTCCTGCAGCTAGAAAAGGCAGTTGTAGTTAATATACATGCCTGGTGCCATGTCCACCTCAGTGACTCAGTCGCACAGCGTGTATTTCAAGAAACAGCCCTGGCCGAAGCTGCTGAGAACTGCCTGGGACCCGAGACCGCCCTCNCCTGTGGCGGGGTGGGGGGGGGGGTGGGCGAGGCGCTGGCCAGGGTGCTGGGCGCCCCGGGGCCTCTGGCGCCAGCCTCACGGGCGTCCCTCCATCTGCAGCACAACAGATGTGCACACGGTGGCCTCGCTGCTGAAGCTCTACCTGCGGGAGCTCCCCGAGCCTGTGGTCCCCTTCGCCAGGTACGAGGACTTCCTTAGCTGCGCCCAGCTGCTCACCAAGGACGAGGGGGAGGTTAGTGGCTCCCGGGGACCCTGCTGGGGGAGCGGGCCTGCTAGGTGATGGCAGGGGGGAGGCTGTGGACACAGGGCTTGTCGTGACTGTTCATGGTACGTAGATCCTGTAGCCTGCTCTGCTGGGGGCGGGGTCCAGGCCTAGAAGCTCCTAATCTGGGGAGGGCTAGCGTATTTCCCCGCTGGGCGGGAGGGTACTCTGGGGTGGGATGCCTGGGGCACCCCCTCCCTGTGTGTGGCCCTCCATCTCTCGGAGGGACAGGTGCCTCCTGAAGCAGGCTGTGCTCCAGCCATGCCCTTGAGTGCAGCGTGCCCAGGCACTCCTGCTCCATCACCCCCTCCCACATCTAACTCAGGCTACCCAGGCCGGCCTTGGGATTCAGAAACAACCAGACCTTTCATCTATTTATATCCTGCCTCCTCCCAAAAGAATTTGAGGCTGCGCAGCCCTGGTTGGCTCCAGCTGGGGAAGAACTGTTTGCCCTCCCTGTGGCTGTGTGGGAGATGAGGGGTCTTTATCTAGCAAATATTTGTGCCTCGATAAGTGAGCTGAGCGCTGGCCCTGACATTCCTCTGTGGCTCTGCAGAGGCACATCCCTCACAACAGCATCTCGAAAGTAAATCTCTTTCCCCCCAGAGGTCACCAGCCAGGGGGATGAAAGTGGTGGTGCCCTCTGGTCACTGGAGGCCAGGCCTGTGGGCTGTGGAAGGAGGTCTGGACTCAGATTCCCACCCCTTCCTCGTCCCGCCTCCCTCCAGGAAGAGAAGGCCTGGGGCCTCCCTATTGATCTTTGAAATGCTGTTTTCTCTCTCTCAATCCCAAGGGGACTCTGGAGTTGGCTAAGCAAGTGAGCAGCCTTCCCCTGGTCAATTACAACCTGCTCAGATATATCTGCAAGTAAGTGACTAGGGGTGGGGCTTCCCTCTCCTGCGGTCTGGCTCCGTGTGCCCTTCACAGTGGTCGGGGGGCCACCCACACCTCTGTCAAGACAGGGGGCGGATACGAAAGAAGTCTCTGCACTTACAGAGCTTATTTCAGTCCTGGTCGGCACAGGCAGTGTTACACAGTCCTGAGCACATCGCTCCTGAAGGAAATCCAGATGGCCTGTTCCTTCTGCCTCCCTTGGGTGCCTCTCACCATCCCTCCCCGTGGGTCTGCTTCCTGACCATGACTTAAGCTCAGGGTGCCAGGAGAGGACAGGTAGGGTAAGCCTTCACCCAGCCCCGCATCTGGCGGTCTGAGCCTTCCTGGGCAGCTGCGCCCAGCGCGGCGGGGGGAGTTCTGTCCTTCCACACCAACAGGCCCTGGTTCCAGTGGCCTTTACTTCTGATGGCCCTCTGGATCTCAGGGAAGCTCTGCCCTCTCCTGAGCCTGGCAGGGGCAGCTGACTGTGCCCGCTAGCTGTGGAAAGAGGGGCACAGCTGAGCTCAGGGGCCAGGCAGCTCCCAGCAGATCTGGAGTCAGGATTTGCTTCTCTGCCCACTGTCTCTTCCTTACTTTGTAGGTTTCTGGATGAAGTTCAGTCCCACTCAGATGTCAACAAGATGAGCGTCCAGAACCTGGCAACTGTTTTTGGGCCTAATATACTTCGGCCGCAGATAGAGGACCCAGTGGCCATTATGGAAGGTAGTGGCGGGGCTGTGCGTGGTGGTGCTGGGTGCTCTGGGCTCCCATCGGTCCTGGGCAAGTCCTCAGAACCCTCACGGCAGGCCAGCAGGAAGGGTGGCCCCAGCCCTGGGCACTTGGAAGCAGCCTCTCTGGACCTCGTCACTGCCTTCTCCAGCCCCTCTTCCCCCATGGGGTCAGCTCTAAAAGGAAAAGGAGCTTTGCCCTGTGGATGGGGTCGTGAGGTGCAGTTAGAGTGATGGGAGCGGCTGAGCGGGTGCGGGGGGGCGGGTGGAAAAGGTCAGTGCTCTTGCCCTTAAATACACACAAATGGTTTTGTTTTACTGAAGTGATTTTCTGTTAAGTAACTGTCACAGCCTTCTTCTGGATGTTGCTGCTGCTAAGTCACTTCAGTCGTGTCCGACTCTGTGTGACCCCATAGACGATGGCCTTAGTGCCATCCGGGGTGCTTAACACGTTGTGGGTGTTCAGGGCATACTTGTTAAGTGAGTGAACTTGATATATTTTACTCCGTTAGGATTATTTAGACTTCTAAAAAGTTTATGACTAATTCACACCTGACTGAGATTTGAAGATTTCCAGGCAGGTTGCTTTTGCTTTCTCAAGGACATGTTCTTATATTCCCGCAATCGACCCCCCACCCCACCCCCTGCACCCTTTCCCCCCAAAAAAGAACTGGGTTTTTACATCCAGGAAGATTTATGGCCCCTGTACTGTGGAACAGGGATTCTCTATATCTGAAAGCAGAAGTAAAAATTTTAAGACATGCTCTTGAATTAGTCCAAGAAGCTGAGTCGTTCCACAGCTGGTGGGAGCCATGCATTTACAGTGTAAATTTACTTGGAGATTCTGCCCTGGCCCCTGCCTCCCTGACTAGCTGGCCAGCTGCTTAGCTCCAGGGTCAAGGTCAGAGGCACGCATATCCCAGAAGGCTGGGGATTAACCTCGCCTCTCTCTTCTCAGGATCCAGAGGCCTTTCAGAAGCAGAAGGCAGCTCTATTCTACAAAGGAGTGGAATCCTTGAAGCCATGAAGCATATGTTGAACCTCTATCTCTTAGGTGGGGTGCTGACCCTGCTCTCCATCTTCATTAGGCTGATGGAGTCCCTGGAGGGCTTACTGGAGAGCCCGTCTCCTGGGAGCTCCTGGGCCACCAGAGGTCAGCTTGCCAACACAGAGCCCCCAAGGGCCTTCCAGACCATCCATCCAGAGGGGTGTGACAAGACCTCCCTCCACCGGTTATAACCTTGGAATAGTGTCCAAAATACCACCAGCTCTACCAGTTGCTGGGCAGGCAAGCTCCACATCAGTGTTATCGGAGAACTAACTGTTACTAGGCCCTCGAAGGACCTCATCTGGACACTCCTTGTTCTGGAAAAAGCCTGCTTAATCACAGAACTAGTGGGTGGCCTGTGGCTGTGGGGTGATCTCACTCCCCTCCCCAGTCTGCCGTATGCTTGGCTGGCCTGAGCAGCCTGGCTTTAGCTTCTCTTAGGTGAGGACTTGTGCTGCAACTTCAGCTGTCGGGAGAGGGTCTTAGTTTCAACCCTACTTTCTAAGCATCTGCCAAGAATTCTTTTGGACTTGGGTGTCTTATGGTCAGTTTACTTGGTATTCAGCTTTTTTCCTATGAGAGCTCTTCTATGTGCAGATAACAGTTAAGGGTTGTGTGGGTTGGCTGTAGACAGGGGGAAGGTGGAGTCTTCTGTGTCCTGTTCTCATTTTTACATTTTTTAAAGTTCTTCCTCCAACTTAGCGAGTATGTGTGTGTGTGTATTAGCCTGAAGTGGGCAGGGGAATGACAGCGCCTGCTTGGGACAAGGGTATTTGGCCACCATGTGGCTTAAATAAGTTTTTCTAATGAAATAAAGTTGAATGTATATTTCCACTCTGTGTCTTGTTGACTCCTGCTCTTGAAATTAGTGATGGGGAAGGGTTTTAATGCACACATCTGAAGTTTCAGATCTTAAAGCACAGGAGCAGAAAAGTATGTAAAACAGTTTGCTTAAAACATAAGGGAAATAAACCTTTGAACGTGGAGGCAGGTGCATTTGGGGCTGCCCTGTATCAACAAGTTGTCCCAGCCTAGGCCAAGGCTATTAGAGTTTTCTCTTGACTCCATCTCTAAAGAAAAAGAAAAGTGATCCTTTCTGACAACCCTTCAGCTTCAGTCCCTGGAGAAGACTTGAGTCCAGTAGACATTTTTTTCTCTCAGTTCTGATTGTCCTCTGGGTCAGCTGGTGAAATGTCTCTGCTTCACTGATGATTGTTTCTGCTCTCCCAGACCTAACAGCTTGGACTTTCCAGAAAAATGGAGATTTTTTTTCCCCCTTGAATTCCCTTCTTCATCCCCACTCAATATTGAAACACATTCACTCCTCTGCGTATGGTAATTAACACACTGGTCTTGGTGCACACATCCTTCTGCATATGGTGAGTTTGAATTACTTTTGCTAAAGGGTAAGAATGGTGCATGGTGGCCTCTGCTAAACTGGTTTTACTCTCTGAGTGCTCTTTATTGTTGGCTGTGCTGTGGGCTCCTTGACGAGAGTGGGGGCTGCTCTCTAGTTGCAGGGCTTGGACTTTGCATACTGCAGTGGCTTCTCTTCTTGGGGAGCACAGGTTTTAGGGCACGTGGGCTTCAGTAGTTGCGGCTCCTGGGCTCGAGATCACATGCTCAAAAGTTCTGTGGGCTTAGTTGCTCCTCAGCATGTGGGGTCTTCCTGGATCAGACAGCAAACCCACGTCTCCAGCATTGGTAGGTGGGCAGATTCTTTACCACTGACCCACCAGGGAAGCCCTCTTCCTGAGTGTTCTTAAACTCAAGTGCCACTACCCCAGCCTTCCCTGGTGGCTCAGATGGTAAAAAATCTTGAGTTCAATCCCTGGGTTGGGATGATCCCCTGGAGAAGGGAATGGCAACCCACTCCAGTATTCTTGCCTAGAGAATAACATGGACAGAGGAGCCTGGCTGCAGTCCATGGGGTCACAAAGAGTTGAACACAACTGAGTGACTAACACATAGCCCAGAAACCAGTGGTTTGGGCATCACTTTTATTTATTGTGCTGTGATAATTCTTAGTGCTTTTGGCAAGTATTTCCAGCTTCTCACCTTCTGGGCACGTGATAAAAGATTGTACTTTTTGGTCTTTTGTGATTGGCTGGGCTTATGTGACTTGTCTTGGTAGCAGAGTACTCTCAGAAATATAGTTGGCTTTTTATCTCTGATTTCAGGCAGTTTCATGCCATAACTGCCCTTTTCTAGACATTTTTCTTAGATTTGGTGTCTTTTCTCATTCTTATGCCTCTTCAACTACTTTGGGGCATTTTGATCTTTTGGTTGGAGACCCACACCTGAAGTCTCTTTCCCAAGCAGTTTCGCTTAATGGAAATGGTTTACTGAGTGCTGCAAATTAAACAAGGTCTTGGCTCTAAAACAATTTAAACTACTAAGAGGTTTCAACAGAGATGTGATGAGTAGGGTAAACAACTGTCCCTGTGCCTGGCGGAGGGGTTTCCTTGGTTACTGGATTTTCAGTGTTAAGAACTGGAATGGTTCTGGTCAAACCAGGACTGTTGGTTATCATACCAACAAAGCTGTTTGAATTTTCTTTTGAGTGATTTTTGTTACTCCAAGCATCTCCATTTTATCTCTTGCCATTTAGGGATGCCCTGGAGGAGGAAATGGCAACTCACAATACCCAAGGTATTCTTGCCTGAGAAAGCGCCATGGACAGGAGCCTGGTAGGGCTGCAGTCCATAGTGTCACAGTCAGAAATGACTGAGCAGCTGAGCATGCACTTAGGGATAAGAAGCAGTTGCTTCTGTGAACCCCTGTGACATCCATAGTCTCTCTTGATCCTTTACCTTCTTGCAAGCTGGCCAGTTCTCTTCTGAACTCATCCTGGAATGCTTTGTCAGTGACAGCCAACTGTATCCAATTTTAAAATTCTACTCTCCTAGCTTATTAGGTAGGTTATTAAATAACTAAGTTACTGCAGGCCACAATTTTACCAAATGCTTTGCTACTGTATAACATGGATTGCTAACCTTCCAGCCTGCAGTAAGATCTTTGCTGCCCTCCACATTAGTTAGTTATAGGTATTAAGTGTTTCTTTTTGAATAATATGTAACACCCCCCTCTAGATTCTGATTTTATCAGTCAGGACAAATTAGGTTATACTGCAGCAACCACCCTGAAAACTTTGCAGCTTAAGACAGAGAACAGTGGCCTAAGGATGTCTTCTCAAGAAGCAGAATTGAGAGCTAATCAAGAACTATTCCCTTTGCTCCAGGTAAGGGGCTGTCATCACATCCTCACAGTGGAACATCACAGTCACTAGGCTCTTGTGTCTTCTATTTGTCCCCACTCCCCTGACTGCATTTATCCTGTCCCTGTTCCACCAGAGTACATTAGATGTGCCGCACATGGCTTGTTTCAGTTTATTGTTCTCTAGCTCAAGCCACATCTGAAACTGTCAATAGCAACTATTGTGCATCATGCAATTTCTTGATTTTGAACTTGATGTGACTGAAGGGAATTCTTGGGTTGTTTCCTTTGTGGCGGAACATATAGTGAATGTGTTCTGCCTGCAGGAGAAATAGCTGAAAGGTTATTGACTAGAAGGGTTATTAGCAGTCATTTGTTCAGTCACTAAGTCATGTACAATTCTTTGTGACCCCATGGACTGCAGCACGCCAGCCTTCCCTTTCCTTCGCTATCTCCTGGAGTTTGCTCAGACTCATGTCCGTTGAGTTGATAATCCCATCCAACCATCTCATCCTCTGTTGCCCCCTTCTCCTCCTAGCCTCAGTCTTCACAGCATCAGAGTCTTTTCCAATGAATTGGCTCTTCAAATCAGGTGGCCAAAGTAGTGGAGCTTCAGCTTCAGCATCAGTCCTTCCAATGTATATTAAGGTTGATTTCCTTTAGGATTGACTGGTTCGATCTCCTTGCTGTCCCAGGGACTCTCAAGAGTCTTCCCCAGCACTGCAGTTTGAAAGCATCAATTTTTGGGCGCTCAGCCTTCTTTATAGTCCAACTCATACGTACATGACTACTGGAAAGGTCATCATTAACATTCCTCAAATATTTCTGCCCTTGCCTTTCAAGCACATGATAGAATTGCACTTTCTGACATCCTTGCGTTGAATGGGGCCATATAATTAGTTCTGGCCAGTAACTTGTGAGTAGAAATTATTTGTGTCAATTCTAGGTTGGTGCATTTAAGCACAGGTTCAGAGACCTCCAAAGCCCTCTTTGCTTCTGCCATAGTCACCAGCAAGGCTCTAGATGGATTTGTTCCATTAACAAAGCAAAGTAGGTCCTAGAGCAGAGCCTTCAGCTGATCCCTGATGAACATGTACACAAGAAGAAAACTTTGTCTTTTTTTTTTTTAATACATTGTATTTTATTTATGTATTTGGCTGTGCCAGGTCTTAGCTGTGGTATGTAGGATCTTTAGTTGCAGCATGTGCACTCTTAGTTGCTGCGTGTAGGATCTAGTTACCGACTAGGGATTGGTCCTAGAGCACAGAGTCTAAACCACCGGACCACCAGGGAAGTGCCCCTCTGTTGTCTTACGCTACTGCGATGTGGACTTTTTGCTAACTTGGCCTAGCCTGATAACATTGCTTATAGTACCTATTGCGTGCTGGATGCCAGGCATCAACTAAAATCTCATCACTACCTATCTCAGATAACATGCAAGATAGAAGGGGGGATGCATGTAAACAATATTTCATGGCTTTATTATAGAATAATATGGCTACATGCATAATATGGACAGTGGCTACATAAAGTTACTTATGGACAGGAGACGGATGTTAAGGATCTGAGTTTTGTTTTTAATTTCTTTATATTGGTTGTGCCACGTGGCTTGTAGGATCTTAGTTTCCCAACCAGAGATTGAATCCAGGCCCTTGGCAGGGAAAGCTCAGAATCCTAACCACTGGACCACAGGGATGTCCCAGATGATCTGAATTTTTAAAAAATGAATAGGCTATCTTGTTAGGAAAGAGTTTCCCAGTAGAGCAAATAGTGTGAGTAAGGGCGTGGAGCTGAAACTAAGCATGTGTTTAGAGAACTACAACTATTTTAAAATAGGATGTTAGCTTGAAGCTGTGACTCTAGTGCCATCTAGTGGAATGGAATGCAGAGAATGAACTGCTTTAAATGTATGCTTTCTGGATTTGAAGGGCTGCACTCCTAAAGCTTAGATAAGTATCAGAATATTAAGGACTAGAAGATACGATTTAGTTTAGCACTGTCCAATAAAGGTATAATGCAAGCCGTATATATGATTTAAAATTGTCTAGTGGTCACATGAAAAAGAAAGAAACAGGAAAAGGTATTTTAAACAAATTTTAGCTAACCTAATGCTGCTGCTGCTGCTAAGTCACTTCAGTCGTGTCCGACTCTGTGTGACCCCATAGACGGCAGCCCACCAGGCTTCCCCGTCCCTGGGATTCTCCAGGCAAGAATACTGGAGTGGGTTGCCATTTCCTTCTCCAATGCATGAAAGAGAAAAGTGAAAGTGAAGTCGCTCAGTCTGTCCGACTGTTAGCGACCCCATGGACTGCAGCCCACCAGGCTCCTCCGTCCATTGGATTTTCCAGGCAAGAGTACTGGAGTGGGGTGCCATTGCCTTCCCCGAACTAACCCTAAGGGGTATCAAATAGTGAAAACTCACACAAAAGGAACAATTGGAATACAAGACCCAGCTTCTCCAACCACCACTAGCACTGTGTGCAGGATGCAGCATCTAAACAGCAAACAAAACAAAAATACAAACCCAATCATCGGCAGATAAGATCAGCAACTCACTCAGCCTTGCCCATCAGAGGAAAAACAAACAAACAAAAACTCAGCACAAATCTCACCCTGTACAAAGCTTACACAAACCAATGGACCAAACTTAGGAGGGGAAAAAACAAAAGGAAGAAAGAATTCAACCTTGAAGCCTGGCAAAAGGAAATCTAAAACACAATAAGTTAAAATAAATAAATAAATTTTTAAAAAGGCAGAGAAATACTACACAAATGAAGGAATGAACTAGAAACACAGAAGTCCAAATAAATGAAGAGGAAATAGACAAACTGCCTGAAAAAGAATGCAGAATAATGATAGTAAAGATGATCAAAAACCTTGAAGACAAATGGAGAAAATGCAAGAATCAATTAACAAAGACCTAGAAGAATTAAAGAATAAACATACAGAGACAAACAACACAATCACTGAAATTAAAATTACTCTAGAGATAGTGTATTAGGAATAGGAATCATAGCAGAATATCTGAAGCAGAAGAACGAATCAGTGATCTGGAAGATAAAATGGTGGAAATAACTTCTGAAGAGCAGAATAAAGTAACAAGAATGAAAAGAACTTAGGACAGTCTCAGAGACCTCTGGGACAATACCAAATAAAGAAACATTAGAATTATAGGGGTCTCTGAAGAAGAGAAAAAGAAAGGGTATGAGAAAATTCTTGGAGATTATAGTTGAAAATTTCCCCAACATGGAAAAGGAAGTAGTCAATCAAGTCCAAGAGGCACACAGAGTCGCATACAAGATAAACCCAAGGAGAAACATGCCAAGACACATACTAATTGAACTAACAAAGACTAAACACAAAGAAAGAGTATTAAAAGCATCAAGGGAAAAACAACAAGTAACATACATCTAACATATGCAGATGACACCACCCTTATGGCAGAAAGTGAAGAAGAACTAAAGAGACTTGATGAAAGTGAAAGAGGAGAGTGAAAAAGGTGGCTTAAAGCTCTACACTCAGAAAACTAAGATCATGGCGTCTGATCCATTCAGTTCAGCTCAGTTCAGTTGCTCAGTCATGTACGACTCTTTGTGACCCCATGAACCGCAGCATGCCAGGCCTCCCTGTCCATCACCAACTCCCAGAGTCCACCCAAACCCATGTCCATTAAGTCGGTGATGCCATCCAATCATCTCATCCTCTGTCGTTCCCTTCTCCTCCTGCCCTCAATCTTTCCCAGCATCAGGGTCTTTTCAAATGAGTCAGCTCTTTGCATTAGGTGGCCAAAGTGTTGGAGTTTCAGCTTCATCATCAGTCCTACCAATGAACACCAGGACTGATCTCCTTTAGGATGGACTGGTTGGATCTTCTTGCAGTCCAAGGGACTCTCAAGAGTCCCTTGAAGTGAGGGGACCGGATGCCATGATCTTAATTTTCTTATTGTTGAGCTAAGTCAACTTTTTCACTCTTCTCTTTCACTTTTATCAAGAGACCCTTTAATTCTTCTTCACTTTCTGCCATAAGGGTGGTGTCATCTGCATATCTGAAGTTATTGATAATTCTCCTGGCAATCTTGATTCCAGCTTGTGTTTCCTCCAGCCCAGCGTTTCTCATGATATACTCTGCATATAAGTTCACTTCATGGCAAATAGATGGGGAAACAGTGGAAACAGTGGCTGACTTTATTTTGGGGGGCTCCAAAATCACTGCAGATGGTGACTGCAGCCATAAAATTAAAAGACACTTACTCCTTGGAAGGAAAGTTATGACCAACCTAGACAGCATATTAAAAAGCAAAGATATTTTGTCAACAAAGGTCCGTCTAGTCAAGGCTATAGTTTTTCCAGTGGTCATGTATGGATGTAAGAGTTAAACTATAAAGAAAGCTGAGTGCCGAAGAATTGATGCTTTTGAACTGTGGTGTTGGAGAAGACTCTGGAGAGTGCCTTGGACTGCAACGAGATCCAACCAATCCATCCTAAAGGAGATCAGTCCTGGGTGTTCACTGGAAGGACTGATGTTGAAGCTGAAACTCTAACAATTTAGCCACCTGATGTGAAGAGCTGACTCATTTGAGAAGACCCTGATGCTGGGAAAGATTGAGGGCAGGAGGAGAAGGG
>SJYX01019345.1:141940-174975 GCA_006410675.1 Oreotragus oreotragus | reverse complement strand
AGGTGGCCAAAGTACTGGAGTTTCAGCTTTAGCATCATTCCTTCCAAAGAAATCCCAGGGCTGATCTCCTTCAGAATGGACTGGCTGGATCTCCTTGCAGTCCAGGGGACTCTCAAGAGTCTTCTCCAACACCACAGTTCAAAAGCATCAATTCTGCGGCACTCAGCCTTCACAGTCCAAATCTCACATCCATACGTGACCACAGAAAGAACCATAGCCTTGACTAGATGGACCTTAGTCGGCAAAGTAATGTCTCTGCTTTTGAATATGCTATCTAGGTTGGTCATAACTTTTCTTCCAAGGAGTAAACATCTTCTAATTTCATGGCTGCATTTGGAGCCCAAAAAGATAAAGTCTGACACTGTTTCCACTGTTTCCCCATCTATTTCCCATGAAGTGATGGGACCGGATGCCATGATCTTCATTTTCTGAATGTTGAGCTTTAAGCCAACTTTTTCGCTCTCCTCTTTCACTTTCATCAAGCAGCTTTTTAGCTCCTCTTCACTTTCTGCCATAAGGGTGGTGTCATCTGCATATCTGAGGTTATTGATATTTCTCCCGTCAATCTTGATTCCAGCTTGTGTTTCTTCCATTCCAGCATTTCTCATGATGTACTCTGCATAGAAGTTAAATAAGCAGGGTGACAATATACAGCCTTGACGTACTCCTTTTCTTATTTGGAACCAGTCTGTTGTTCCATGTCCAGTTCTAACTGTTGCTTCCTGACCTGCGTACAGATTTCTCAAGAGGCTGGTTAGGTGGTCTGGTATTCCCATTTCTTTCAGAATTGTCCACAGTACCTATGTATTATAATATAATCTACATATATTATTATTATATATATAATATTTAAATATAATACATATCATACTTACTCAAGGTAAATAATTCAAGCATCTATTATATACATACTGTATATATATAGTATATACACTGTATATATGTGTGTATATAGTATATACTGTACATGTTATATATTATATATATGCTATAATATATAATATAGTATATATTGTATAATACTGTGAAAAATAAGTCCTTTCTTTTCACCACAGTTGCCAGTGCCCTACCCCTCCTAACTCAACCACATTTTTATCCTCCCAGAAGTTTCTGGGCATGTTCAAACATGTTCATATGGGTATATATTCTTTTAAATTCATTTTACCCAAGTGATGGCATATTATATACATGTTCTGCATCTTGTTTTAACTTAATGTCTTGGTAATCATTCCTTTACTCCTTGGAAGGAAAGTTATGACCAACCTAGATAGCATATTCAAAAGCAGAGACATTACTTTGCCAACAAAGGTCTGTCTAGTCAAGGCTATGGTTCTTCCAGTGGTCATGTATGGATGTGAGAGTTGGATTGTGAAGAAAGCTGAGTGCCAAAGAATTGATGCTTTTGAACTGTGGTGTTGGAGAAGACTCTTGAGAGTCCCTTGGACTGCAAGGAGATCCAACTGATCCATTCTGAAGGAGATCAGCCCTGGGATTTCTTTGGAAGGAATGATGCTAAAGCTGAAACTCCAGTCCTTTGGCCACCTCATGCGAAGAGCTGACTCATTGGAAAAGACTCTGATGCTGGGAGGGATTGGGGGCAGGAGGAGAAGGGGACGACTGAGGATGAGATGGCTGGGTGGCATCACTGACTCGATGGACGTGAGTCTGAGTGAACTCCGGGAGTTGGTGATGGACAGGGAGGCCTGGCGTGCTGCGATTCATGGGGTCGCAAAGAGTCAGACACGACTGAGCGACTGAACTGAACTGAACTGAATCATTCCTTATCAGTATATATAAAGCTACCTATTTTTTCATGGGCTGCAAACCATTACATCATCATAGATTATGGTTAGGGTTAAGGTTAGGGTTTGTATCATAATTTAACTGCTGCCTTGTTGGTGGACATTTAAGTTGTCTCCAGTCTTTTGTTACTGCAAACAGTGTTTCAGGGAACATTCTTCAACTTATTTAACACTATAACTTACTATACAAGTGAGTGAGGTACTCTAGCATAAGTGGTCATGTTGATGTTCTCTATGTCGTTTAAATTTTTGGTTTATGCTACAAACATTGTAAGAGAAGTTTCCTGTTTGTTTTTTTCTTTTTACAAGGAAAGGAGAAATAATGTTACAGAGTTCACTGAGATAAGAAAAGGAAAGTAATAGTCTTGAAGTGTTTAAAGTTTAAATCCCTGGTCTTACAGACTTTGCATCAATAAAAGAGAAGAATTTTTTCTTCTAATGAGTGAGTCTTAAGAAGAAATAAGCTAATCCTGCTTCTGATGTCACAGCTTTGGGAAAACAATGAGAAGCAGGTTTCCCTCCTGATAGGAGAGGCAGCAGAAGATTCAAGCGCAGTCGTGGGTGGACTGCAGCAGTGTGTGCCTTGAGAGTTTAAAAGATGAGAGAACTTACCCCTTGGCCTGTTGAAGCACCAAGTGAGAGAGCCTGTAGCTGTACAGCCAATGTCTGAGAGAGGTGACTAATGGCTCATCCCTCTTCAACTTCGTGCAACCCGAAGATGCCTTTAAGTGAAAGTTTCGTGTCCTGGAACCAGGGAAAGAATTGCAGTGGGAGAGGAGTAGTCGGTACCACCAGTGGTGTGCTGTTAAATGTCTCACCACCAGCCTTCCAAGGGGGCGGTGGAAAGGGGAAATACATAGAAGTATACATTTTTTTTCTTAAAAAAAAAAAAAAATCTTACTTTATAACATTTTACTTAATAAAAATTTACTTTAAAGCACACAATTTACAACAATAGACTATACAATATTCTACTTTAACTTTCAGATGACAGATGATTCTCACAGAAAGCTTTCATGGATTTTTGTCGGATTTTTGTGTTCCTAGCCAACCTGTGTAACTGACAAGCCAGTGTAGTTCTGACATGAATGCTGGCTGATTTTTCCGCCTACATTCATGAATAAGGGGAATGAGAAATAACAAAGTTGCCTTTTGGAACTCTGTTAAGGATAATGACCAGCACCTTCTTTGCTGATTTAGATAATACATTTCAAATCCTGGAAGATCATTTCCTCAGATTTTTCTTTGTGTCCGCAATGTAACAGCTATAGACACTCTTTTAATTGGCATCACTGACATTTTCTTTATCCCTTTAGACAATCACAATGGCAATAAATTAAGGCCAGATTTTAGCACTGGCTGATTTCCATCATGTAAACACCTCCCAGCATGGCTGGTTTCAAGACAGCAACCACTGTGAACTTTCTGTACACCCTGAGAAGAGAGAAGCAATGGTAGCACATTATATATCGTTTCTACCAATAGAAACCAATAACCCCAAGGGAATAAAGAGACACAAAATGACTAAGAAGTGATAAGTTGGGGCATCTATGACCTTGCTTTTTGTATAACTTATTTACTATTATCAGTTTATATTATTAAATTTTAAATAGTGGCTGTGTTTAACTGGCTCGCTCAAGTTCCTAAAAAGATAACAGTTGGTTTTCATGATCTTTTCTCTGATGCTCCAGCATACACTTCCTTAGCTTCCAAATGAATAAACCTCTTTGCTTTGTCAATAACATGATGTTAAAAAAATTTTTTTTCATCTCATGAGGTGGAGAGGAAAGATTAGGCTGCATTGTGGCCCCCATCCTGACCGCCCCTGGCCTGGTGAAGGCCTGGCATTTGGGTGAACAGGTCACACACAGAGAGAAAGTTTTAGTGAGAGGCTTCAGAGAGACTCCCTTGCTACTCTGGCAGCTCACAATCAGGCCACAGCCTTGGGAGACTCGTTTTCCTTGTGTGTGTGTGAGGAGACTGAGTGAAGACTGGAGGAGGCTGCGTTACTGCTGGGCTGTAGGGAGTAGGAAAGGGGAGAGACACGCCCTGCTCACTGCCAACCCTTCCTCGCCTCTTGTCTGCCTTCCTTTCCTGTTGTTACCCGTCACATTCTTGATGTCATTTCTGCCATTGTGAGTCCGCAGCATCCCCCACCCCTCAGCCTGGGGGACAGCCCTACGTCGGGAGGGGTGGCACTGTGGAGGTGGGGGAAGTGGTCACAACATCACCTTGGAGTTGGGCTGGGTCTGCGTGGAGCCCCAGAGATGTTTCCCAGCCCATTCTTCCCAAGAACCAATGAGTAAAATTCGGGGCCTCCCACCTGAGGTCAGGGAACCAGGCCCTGGAGTGGAACTTGGGGTGGAAGATGGCCTCCTTTGTCAGCTGATTCATTCTCCAGAATTCAACTTGTTCGCTGACTCAGTGGTGTTTGAAAGCATCTTTGTCCAGGTACCCTTGTGCACTCAGGGACCCTCTCCTTACCTCCCCCCCACCCCTGTACTCCAAAGCCTATTCCCAGGGTTTGGCTCCCAAATGCCACAGCCTTTGAAAGCTGTGGGGGAGGAGGAAGAAGCAGGGAAGCAGGTAGAGCCGGAGAAAACAGGAGTGTCTAGATCCCAAGTTCACCTCGGTTTGTGCCTACAGCATCACAGGCCTCCCTGCAGGACAGATGCTTTGGGGAAATAGAGTTATACCTGCAGAAGGAGATAGCAGGACTCGTTTTCCAGGGGTGAGGTGGGGGTCCACAGGCACCTTCTAGGGTGCATACCGACTGGTGAAACGGGGTGAAGGCGGTTGTCAGAATCTCTGCTCTGAAACCCAGACTCCTTTCTAGGATGTCTTACAAACACCCTTGCATGAGAGCAAGGTCCTGGATAAATTAGCCTTGCCCAGATTCTACTGATCCCCAGAAGAGTAGTAATATGACCCACTCAAGTGAGTGAGTGTGGCCTGAGAAGCATGGAGCCACCAAGAGCACGGGATGGTCATTTCAATCCATGTGACATTTTACCAAAGTGCTCCCCCACCTCCCTCCAGTGGTCTGGCTGGTGACCCCCGTGTGCTACATGGCAGGTATAGATCGCCAGTTTATCAACAAGCTGTGTGAGGGGCAGGAGATGCAAAGAGATGAGATAGTGCCCCTGGCCAAGAAGCTTGTGACTTTGAAGGTTCAATGGACATAATGTGAAATGGCAGTTGTTATGAAATCTCTGTGTCAGAGGGTTTGGACCCACTGAGCCCTATAGCATGAGCAGAGCAAACCCTCGACATGGGCGGCTGTGGAAGCTTTCCCCATATTCTGGGAAAGCGCGTCTTTGAGGTGTTCATAAGACTTTGGTAAGCGGAAGAGTTGGCAGGGAAAACCTTTCAGGCAGAGGGAAAGGTTTTCAAGCTCCTGAGTGAAGCCAGGAGGCTAGAATGCACAGGGAGGGTCTGCAGTCAGGAATCTATTTGATGGAGTTGAAAAGTGATGAGGAACCCTGGGAGAGAGGGTGGAAATAATCGGAGGTGGGTGTTGAACTTAATTTGGAGACCGTTTCACAGAGTAGTGAGCCCCTCTCTGATGAGGTCCCCCAGGTCTCAGAGAGCTGGTTCATATCTCCAGGTCTTCCCCAACCCTGAGCTGCCCCAGGAGACTCAGACTGTGCCAGGGAGGGGAAAAGCCTGCCTGCTGAAGCTAGCTCGTCCGAGCTAAAAGCTGCTTTGAAATGGTCCAGCCCGGAGTTATGCTGCTCCCTCCTGCCCTCCTCTCCTCAGCATCACCAGCTACCGTCACTGCCAAGAAACATCACCCACAGGCATTGATGTATTACTCTGTGTGTGTGGCCCTCTGTGTTTTGTAGCACATATGAATTTCATTCCACAACATGGGCTTCAAGAAATGTTACTCTTATTTCTTAAAATCAAAATTCACTTTTCTCAGAGTACCATCTACTAGGCTTGTGGAAACCTACATTTCAGGCATTGCTGGGGCTCTCCCCTGTCGCCCAGATCTATCGCAGGCTGTGAATGGCCTTGATGGTCTTACAGAGTCTGGGACACTGGGAGAAGGCCCTCTGGTCTTGGGAACATAGGGGTCACCCCCTTAGATCCTGGTCCCTGTAGTTTCTTGGATGCTACAGTGCTGGTGTTTATCTGCCTGTCCTGGACAGTGAGGTGTGGGGGTATCTCAGCTGAGACTGCGCCCAAGTCCCAGGCTGCCATCTTCCTGTCCTGCCACAGCCCTGAGCACTGCAAGAGAACAGGTATTCCTCTCAGGACCCAGCAGCAAGCCAGACTGACCATCAGTCATCTTGAGGGAAGCTCCCCCAAACTCTCTCAAGTTGGGCTGCCTGGATCTTCCCCATTCAACAGCTTTTTCCTCATTCTCCTCCCCTTCTGGAACTTTCTTTGCATAATCCCCCTTCCAGATCATTAGAAACCTGTGCTGCCTTCTTCTGCCCAAGGATGGAGGAATGAAGTGGTGATCAGCTTTGTCTTATATCCTTTTAAAGTTAGTCATGCAAAGGACACAGAGGAGGGTGACCAACTTTCTGTTGCCAATGACCTAAAGTCTCTTTGGGGAAAACCCACGGGAAGGATGGACCGCAGGTCATGGCCCAGCCCAGTGTGCAAGAACACAGGTGCTCCAAGCCTGTTGCCAAGTTGAAGTGCCGCTTTCTAGCACCTGTAATCTTCCACCCCCGTCTTCTGTTTCTATCTGACTCCATGTGCCTGGGGCTAACTTCTAGATCACTAAGCCTGGGAACTGGATGGATGACTGTGAAGGGCCAACCACTGTGATCCTTGGGGTGACCTCGTCCGTACCCTCCTTGCCACTCCCCAACATCCTCCTGATGGCCAACGTCACCTGGCCCCAGGGTCAGTTTTCCACCTGGAGCACAGCTGGGAGTGCCCCAGTCATCACCCTCAGCAGGTAAAGGAAGATTTGAGGGAGGTACTGGAAGGGGCTGGGTGAACGACTGAATTGTTTTGCCACTGGTCTCTAGACAAGAAGAAAGGACAGAGTTCTTTAGCATAAACTATGTAGACTTCCTTCGATCATTTAACAAATATTTATTTAGTGTCTGTAGGTACCGAGTGCTGTACTTGGTGCTGGGGTAGAGCACCAGTCCCTGTCTCTTCCTAGTTTTTGAGAATCGTGGCTTCCTTTTGCTTATTTTTTGTTTTGTCAATATAGACTTGGAGGTTTTCAAAAAGAAAGGTGAGCGATATGAAAGTCAAACAGGATTATGAGGTATTGAAATTGAAAAAAAAAATACTGGATGTAAAACACCAGACCTCTATCCTTCTCCCTCCTCTTTCAGCACAGTTACTCAGGATCTAGGGAGAAGGAGACCTGAAGATGGAGTCAGAAAATGTCAGTTCCCGTTCCTGCTTAAGAAGATCTAAGCTTGGGCAAATCACCTAGCTTCTCTGAGCCACAGTCTCAAATTCTGTAACAGGGAATTAATACTACTAATTGTTCCTTCATCAAGGGGTTGCTGTGAGGGTTAAATGAGATTTCATACATCAACCACCAGCCATTGTTATTGGTTTGAGCAGATTCTTTAATAACCAAGGCTCTAGAAATCAGAGAAGAATAGGTTTTAGTGCTCATTTCCACCCTCAGACCACAAGCTTTTGCTCTCTGGTATCCCCCAAACAGAGGCAGGAGTCTAATGGGGTTGACCCAGCAAGGTTTCATTAAAACCACCAGGGCCTCTGTCATGGGAATTTCCTGATTGTGCCCAGGATTCTGCCCCTGAAGTACGTGGAACTGCGAATCTACGACCGGCTGCAGCGCATCCTAAGGGTTAGGACAGTGACTGAAAAGATCTATTACCTGAGGCTCCACAAAAACCACCCCGAGACCGTGTTTCAGTTCTGGATCCGTTTGGTGAACATTCTGCGGCGAGGTCTGTCCATCACCATCAAAGACCCGAGAATCCGTATCTCTCACTGCCTGGTGCCCAAGTTGCCCTGCCGCTCAGCAGAAACAGTAAGCTCCACCAAGATCCTGCCAAGATCCATAGTGTCAGCTGGGAATTGGAGATATACCGTCTCTGGAGAATGGATGGATGTTAAAGTCTAGCACTGCGTGGGGATCAGCAGCCTTTTTTTTCAAGTCAGTGACATGCACACATCACACTGAGGTCTACAGACATTAAAACGTAATTTTGTTTTCCTAAAAAGGGATAAAGTACTGAACTCACTTAAAAATTGTTTTCTGTTTTTTTTTTCCCCCTCAGTGTTATAAAGGAATAATGTTCACTGAAGAAAAATCACAAAATTACAGAAAAATCACCCCCACTCCCCTCTAGCCCTAAGCAACCAATTGGAACATTTTGGCATATATTCTTCTAGTCTTTCATCTTAATTTTTAATTTATATCTTTGAAGACATTACATATATAAATATATTTCTCAATGTTGCTTTTTTCCAGTTTAGACTATATCATATATCATAAGCATTTCCCATCCCTTTCAAAAGCCCTTTGTACACATCATTTTGATAATTTCATGCTATTCAGTTGTATGAATGAGTTGAAATTTACTTCACCATTCCTCTAATATCAGACATTCAGAGTAATTCCTAACTTTTCATTATTGTAACTGATGCTAAAACAAGCATTTATGTATTGTCCACATTTCTGATGGTTTTCCCAGAATAGATTTAGAGGCAGAATTCAAAGGGTGTGAATGTTTTTAAGGCTCTCAATACATATTGTCAGATTATTTCCAGGAAGTTCATACCAAATTATACTCTCTCTAGTAATATGAGTGACTGTGTCACTGTACCCTTATCACAATTGAGAAGCATAAATTTTCCTTGTCTAATATGACAGGTTAAAAAAAAGTGGCAGCTCTTTGATTGTCAGTGAATTTGAATGCCGACTTTTTTTTTTGCACGATCTTTTGCTTTCTTTGGCCATTTTCCTGTTGGCAACTTTGCATTTTTCTAAGTTGATTTATAAAACAGAGCTTTTTATATGTCAGGAACTTTAAGCCTTTAATCATGAGTCTTTGCAAATATTTGTTCTAAGGATTTGGTTTTCCCTTTTAGTTTATTTAAGGTTTTTTTTCTTCTTCTTCTTCTTCTTCTTCTTTTGACATACAGAAGGCTTTCCCAGTACCTGCTTAGGGTGGAAGCATAAGAAGGAAAAACATGAAAGATTAGATAGCCTTAAACCTCCAGATTTCAAGATCTAAACACTTGCTTCATCTCATTTAAGTGATATGCCTTAGGTACTTGGCCACTGACTTCAAAGTCAGCCTTACAGCTCTGCTGCTCTCGTTCCTAAGGATCAGACCTTGGCTCTAGGCAGAGTAGCCAAAGCAGTCCATCAGGGAGAGGAGATCCTGCGAGGGGCCCTGCTTTTGGTCTGATGATTCCAGGGCTTAACATTTAAGGAACAGTTCCCGGGACTAGGCTGGAAGACACAAGTGAATTTCTTCAAGGTTCTGGCCTGAGGAGGCCAAGAGCTATTGGAGATCAGACCCGGTCACCTGACTGTCAATTTCTCCATCCAGTCTGAAAGCAGCCTGCCATCATCCTCCCAGCCCAGTGAGAGCTCCATGCTGTTGGCCGCTGAGCAGAACAGTGACCGTTTCTTGAACCTCTCAGGAACTTCCCAGCTCACAGTACACAGGTGGGTCCTCCATGCAGGCTGCCCTGGCATCCCTTTCCCACAGCCTAGAGTCATGGTGGGGTGGAGGATCAGTGACACCCTCTGCCTACCCACCTCAGTTCCTTCTTTTCACTTTACATTACATTACATGTAATGTTTCCCCTTCATTTTATTATAAGCCTGTTCCTGGAAACAGGATCTGTGGCTGCTTGATCTAAATATTCCCTAGGCAAACCCCAGTGTTTTCATATGGAAGGTGTTCAGTAAAAGAAGTGAGGATGAATAGGTTAATTCAAAGAAGGGTGACAATAGCAGACTTATGGAGTTAGATGTTGACAGTCCCAGCTCTTAAGGGTCCCTTGGGTAAGACAATCCTGAGGCCTCTTTGCCTCACTTATCTATTCTGTAAAATGGAGAGAAGAGCCATTAACCCATAGAGGAGACTACTGCTGGCTCCAAAGCTTTACTATCTACTAAATCACTGTGTAAGATTCTTTCTGTTACAAATGATAGAAAAAAACAACACAAGATCATGCAGTCAATACATTGAACAAATACAACTTGGAGGGCATCATCAAAATGCAAAATTTTGTTCATCCTTTTATAATTTTTTTTCAGTGAGAGAAGTCTTCCTCTTGCTCCTGAGTAAAAGCTGGTCTCTGGGCAGGCCCCCTAAGCATATATGGGCTCCTTCTTAGAATATAAAAGGGCTCTTTGGTCCCTTTAAACTGCAAAAGCAGCCTCAATTCTGAAATGAAAACAGCCAGTGCCTGAAAATTATCAAAATTCTGAAGCGGCCACATCACCCCCCTTCAGTCAGCGTGGCCTATTATGATGGCCCTTCTTTGTGGGGACTGGGTTGTCACCCCTCTCCTTCAGGTTTCTGATTTGACTTTTGAAGATTTTTTACTATAGTTTTTCTTTATTTTTGATTGTGCTGCACAGTGGCTTCCTCTGGTGGTCACGCTCAGGCTTCTCGTTGTGGCGGCTTCCCTTGTTGCGAAGCATGACCTCTAGGTGCAGGGGCTTCAGTAGCTGCGGTTCATGGGTTTAGTTGCTCCCTGGCACGTGGACTCTTCCCAGACCAGGAATCAAACCTGTATACTCTTATCCACTGTACCACCAGGGAACTGTACCACCAGGGAAGTCCCTACGTTTTTTTTTTTTTTAATGTGGACTATTTTTAAGGTCTTTATTGAATTTGTTACAATATTGCATCTGCTGTTTATTCTCTGGCTTTTTGGCCTTGAGGCATCTTAGTTCCCTGACCAGGGATCAAAACTGCATCCCCTACGTTAGAAGGCAGAGTCTTAATCACTGGACCACAGGGGAAGCCCCTTGTTTCTTGATTTTGAACCTGACTTTTTCTCTTAGGAGCTTTCTTGGGTTATTTGAAGTCCCCTCCTTACCACCTCTCGGGCTTCCCCAGTGGCTCAGAGGTAAAGAATCCACCTGTGATGCAGGAGATACAGGTTCCATCCCTGGGTTGGGAAGATCCCCTGGAGGAGGGCATGGCAACCCACTCCGGTATTCTTGCCTGGAGAATCCCCATAGACAGAGGAGCCTGGCGGGCTACAGTCCATAGGATCACAAAGAGTCAGACAGACTGAAGCAACTTAGCATGCGCCACGCACTTAACACCCCTCACCCCAAGGCAAGCCCCACCCCCCTCCTCCTGCCAGGCCCTGGATCTGCAGGCATCTGTGCCAGCCAGGCACTAGCTGTCAGGGTCCCCGCCCCTTTAAGGGAGTCAGGCAGGGCTCACAGTGGCTCCAGGTTGGCTCTCTCCCTGGTTTAGTTCACATCTGGTCCTCAGGAAATGACCAGCTACTGGACGGAGGACTGTGCCTCCTGGACACAGATGCACACAGATCCTCATCACTCTATCATCAAAGAAACCCGCTCTTCCATTTCTCACTCTCCATGCTCCCTGGGCAGGAGTTGTGCCCCCAACTACTGAGTTTCCCAGACCCTGGGGACTACTGCTCAAGGGCTCTGGGTGGTCGCAGAAAGCCTCTCTCCTTCAGCTGGGGCGAGACGAGGCAGCAGCTCTGTACAAAGGACTCGCCACACATCCTCTCTCTCCGCGCTTCCATAGCCTCGCCCTGGGGTCCCAGGGTGGTCATGCCAGGTCAGTTCTCCCAGGCCATTTGTTGTTGTTCAGTAGCTCAGTTGTGTCCCACCTTCCGCGACCCCGTGGACTGCAGCACTCCAGGCCTCCCTGTCCTTCACCGCCTTTCAGGCCATGGTTCACCTTTATATGTACTTGGCAGTCTTTTTTTTTTTTTTTCTGACTTCAAGATTGTTTTCTTGAATTATAATATTAAAATTTCCTCTTAAGGTATGCTCACTATATGTGGGTTGGATCATCTTTGCTATCTAATTGAGGACTTTCGCTCTCCTCTTTCTCTTAAGGCATTAGCTGCTTTCTTCATTTTCAGGTTCCTTCATTTTGGAAGTAATTTTTGCTTCTTTAGAAATGTCTAATCCTTTTCTCAATTTTGTCACCACGTTTATAAGTCTTTACATTCTGGCTGACTTGGCTCTTTCGTATATGCTCTGTCATTGTCTTAATTGAGCTCATTCTGAAACGCCAGCTTGCAATTTTTGTTTGTTTTGCAGGCACATCTTTTTAGCGTGCATTCATTGTCTGTAAGGAGTTAAAATGCTTCACAGCCTCTTTCTTCCTGAGATAATTATGTATGATCTTGGATTATGATCCTTTTCTGATGCTTGTTTTTATGGAAAACGGTTTTCCTCAACCTTTGGGAGTGAGGGCTTGGTCACGGTAGCTGTCTGCTTTGGGCTCAGAGCTCCCTCTTGTGTTGTTTTTGTAAAGTGTTTATGGACTTCCCTGGTGGCCCAGATGGTAAAGCATCTGTCTACATTGTGGGAGACCCGGGTTCAATCCCTGGGTCAGGAGGATCTCCTGGAGAAGGAAATGGCAACCCACTCCAGTATTTTGCCTGGAAAATCCCATGGATGGAAGAGCCTGGTAGGCTACAGTCCACGAGGTCGCAGAGTCCGGACACGACTGAGCGACTTCATTTTCTTTCACTTATGGACTTAAGCGTTTTAAGATTCCCATGCTGTGTTCCTATTTTTAGCTGATTTTTCTCTTTCCTTTACTCTATTGTTCCTGTCCTACTCAATTTGGATTCCATGTCCAGAGGCCATGTCCTGCAAGGGAGAGTGTTCTGGTGGTTTTGAGAGTTCTTAAGGCACATACTTCAACAGCCTCTTCAGACTGTGCTACAGACCCCTTGCACTTACTTCCCCAGTTTCCTTCTTTCTAAATTGGCTGGTTGCACTTTCTCCTGAGAAGCTGCAGGCAATGTAGAAGCCCTCCTGTTTACAGGCACATCAGATGTCCTGCTGCTTCTCTCTGCTGTCTCTCACATAGATACTGACCCTCTGGGCCTTGGGGCTATCTGTAGCTGTAATATTTTATCTGAGCTTTTCTCAAACAGGCCTGTATCTGTGGGATTCATGTTGGCCTAAGTTGGAGGGGCAGGGTTTGACTCCACAGAACCATTGTAAGTTTGCTTCTGTTGGATGCCTCAGAGAGATTAATGGCTCAGGAGAAATTTTTTACATTAGTTTCTCAGCTTGGAAGTTATTGGACCCTGTATCATTTCAGATCTCAAACCAATATTGGAACAGTCCCAAGGATAAGGATTTTCAACAGAGACTTTTGTTTTGACCCAGAATCCAAGTTGGAATAGTTGACCCAGAATCCATATTGGCTTTGACACTGGATGGATTTTTTTCTGGTATTCCCCTGCCCCTTTAAATTAATTAATCAATTTTTGACTGCACCGGTCTTCACTGCGGCACACGCGAGCTTTCTCTAGCTGCAGAGAGCAGGGGACACTCTCTGATTGCAGCGCACGGGCTTCTCACTGTGATGGCTTCTTTTGCCATGGAGCACAGGCTTAGTAGCATGTGGAATCTCCCCAGACCAGGGATTGAACCTGTGTCCCCTGCATCAGCAGGTGTATTCTTAACCACTGGATCACTAGGGAAGTCCTTGGTATCCCCTTTTGTCAAAAAGGTGGCTTTGAAAGTCCTGGACTTATGCAAATATCTTGACCAGTGTCGGATTCGTGATCTCCAAAGAGAATTTAGCTTCAGAACCAGGGCCAAGCCTTCAAGCACTCAGAGCTTCATGTGGCAGAAGTTTTATTACAGTGGAAAAGGGACAGAGAAAGCTTCTGACATATATATCAGAAGGGGGACGGAGAGTGCCGCACTCACTAGTCTTATCAAGGCTTTATATACTTTTTCAATTGTTTAGTAACCAACAGGGAAGAGCCCCTGGGGAAGGGCATGGCAACCCACTCCAGTTTTCTTTCCTGGAGAATCCCCATGGACAGAGGAACCTGGGGGGCTAAAGTCCATGGGGTCACAGTCAGACATGGCTGAGTGACTAACAGTTTCACTTTTCACTTTGGGCTTTCTTGGTGGCTCAGGAGACCCCGGTCCAATCCTTGGGTCAGGAAGATCCCCTGGAGAAGGAAATGACAACCCACTCCAGTACTCTTGCCTGGAAAATTCCATGGAGCCTAGTGGGCTAGTCTATGGGGTCACACTGAGTGACTTCACTTTCTTTCTTTCACTAAGAGTAGGTCTTACAAGACCCACTTCCACAACATACATTTTAAGATAACAGAATTAGAACTAACAATAGGAAACAATAGGAAAGTTTTACCAGACCTACTCCCACAACATAAGAGAACAAGATTAGACAGAAGGTTCCTGTTAAGAAGGAGAAACATGTCCTCAAGCAAGATACATTGTTGTTACATAATCATTAGTACAGAGCTTAAGGAAAAACATACCCTTGAGCAATATGGGTTGTTTTGTGTAATCATTAGTTCTGGGTTTAAAGAAAGTTAGTCTTACAAGAAATAGATTGTTGCCATTACAACTCACAGTTTTGTTTTTTTTTTAAAGAAATGTCTCCTGTGACTAAGATAAAGCTATATATAGAAAAAAAAAGTTTGTTCCCTTCTTCTCCTTGAGGGCCTCAGATTCCTTATCAATCTATTTAAGAATTAACTTTCTCAAGTTAATGTCCCAGGAGCTGGGTCTCAATACTTAACCTCCTGGCCCACATGGCCATAAATACCCAAGGCTTGGACTTCCCCCTGATGATCCAGTGGTTAAGAATCCACCTCCAATGCAGGGGACATGAGTTCAATCCCTGCTCCGAGAGGATTCCACATGCCACAGAGCAACCAAATCCTTGCACACTGGAACCTGTGCTCTGCAACAAGAGAAGCCACTAGAATGAGAAGCCCACTCACCACAGCCAGAGAGCACCCCCACTCACCACAGCCAGAGAGCACCCCCACTCACCATAACTAGAGAAAGCCTGCACAGCAGCAAAGCCTCAGCACAGCCGAAACAAACAAGCCCGGGGCCTGGGTCACCAAGGCTGGCCAGTCTCTCAGGCAGCCCAGCTTTAACTCCTACCTTGGTGATCTTTAATTTTTGGTCCCAGGGATTTTTACTTTAGTTTTCATAAATGTAATGATACATTTAAAATTATGTTGATTATATTTTATCTAGCAGTTATAGCTGTTTCGTGGCAAAGACATTTTTAGATTATCAGTCTATATTATCTGTCTCTGGCTAAATAACCCTAAAATTATTTTCATTGGAAAAAAAAAACTCATCACGCTTCTCTCTGAATACTAAGTGTGTGTTATTTTTAACTTTCTTTTTGGTGCCTTTTCACTTCAACCCAGGGTTGAAGGTATCTGTGCTGAAAAAAACATAATTAAACAACAGTTTTAAAATTCGATTCTTACCAATGCTTTCTTTTTCTTCTGCTGCTTTCAATATTCCTGGGCTACTCCAGAAACACCAGCAGTGCCACTGAAATAGAGAATTTCAACTGCAACGACAACACATCCTCACCAGCGTCATCCCTGGTCATTTCAAATATACCCATGAGAGCCACCTTGAGCCACAGTCTCTGGGAACAAGGGAATGCCGATGAGCACCACATGCAGGCTCCTGTAGCCAGTTCCTAAGGAGAGAACTTCTGAGGACCCTAACACCTAGCCCACACAGGGTGGTCTTCCCCGGCTTCATTCAGTGCACTTGTTGCAAACTTCTATAGGGCAGTTTTCCTATTGTGGCCCAGATGACCCTGGGAGAGGTAAGATGATGTTTATAACAAGGTGCTTCTGTACGTCCATCAATAAACCTCCGGATGAGTCCCTAATTGTTGTAGGATGTGCTATGGAAGGGCCGGTGGGGCCCTAGGCTGGAGAAGGGCTAATTAGGAGCAACAGCTCACTCCTTGGGGAAACAAGTGGGGAAGAAGCGTTCTGTTTGTGCAATTGAAACCCCAAAGCAGCCAAGCAAAGCCAAACAAGCCAGTCTCAAGGAAAGGGCCTGGGGAGAAATCCAACTCCCTCCTACAAGAGAGAGGTCGGAGGAACAGAGACAGGGCTGCTACAAGCCCAAAGTGAAAGAAATCCTGAGACTGATGGCGACTGACTGGGAGATATTTTTGTGGTGCCCCACTTACCCCAAGCAAGAATGTGTGTCTTCCTGCCCCCATACCCTATGTTAAGTGTAAAGCTATGAATATTACAGAAAGGTATGCGTGGGGTGGGGCGGGAGGCGGGGGGAGGGGGATGTCTGGCTCCTTGCTGCTCAAAAGCCAATGAGCAGGCCAGGTTGGTGGAAAGGAAAGTTTGCTTCATTTTAGAGGCCTGCCACTTGGCGGGGAGAGTGGTGGACATCTGTCCAAAGGCAGACTCCCCGCCCCTGACAAGCAGGGGTAAGAGCATTTATAGACAGAGTCTGGGGCAGGGGGCCTACATGCAGAAACAGCATAGTCATTTCTAACAGTCATCTTCAAGTCGGTCATCGGTGGGCTAAACAGCATCATCTTGGTTGTTTTAGGTACAGTTAATCTTCAGTTCCAGGGTGCCCTTGTTCCCAATTCTTTGTGGTCAGTTCTCAGAATTGTGGCAGCTCATGTCCTGGGTACAGTGTGGTCATTGTGCAGTGAATTTTCCCACCTGAGATTTTAGTTTCTATAAGAGAGCTCACAGGATATGCCTCAGAATATTATCTATAGCCCTTGAGAAAGAACTAAAGGTCCTTGACCGTGGTTAATGACTAGAGTATTATTATCTAGTCTCCTTAGACTGTTTTCCTTTGTTTCAGCGTTTCTCACTTCTCTGATTAAACTTATTTTTTTTTTTTAACTTATTCTTTGACTAAAGTTTCCCACAGGCAAAAGGCAGGCAAAGGACATGATGGGGGTGGGGGGCGGGCGGCAAGGACCATATTGTTCTGTTTCATTTCATGAAGGCTCATCTTAGCCATGCAGACTTTGGTTGCTAATGAAGACTGGGCTTCTGGTAAGGAAGCTGGTGATCACTCATCACTGGAAGTCCTAATCGATTTGACTTTTCTGACCCAGCACCTAATGAAATTCACCTGGAAGACACACTGTGTAGATCAGGGATGGGGCAGAAGCCTTGGCCAACATCTGGGCAAATGGGGAATACTGACTTGGGAAATACTACCACAACATTCAATAAACATCTATCAAGCTCCGGCTAGGCACCAGACGCTGCACTCGATGCTGGGTATATTATTGAGAACAGGAGAGAAGGACATGATGCTTGACTTGGGGAGCAAATGGGAGAGCCACTGAGCCGTTTTGGAGACACAAGAAAGCCATTTAGGAGGGCATGATGCTTGAGTCACCTGGTCTGAAGTCAAAGCTTGGAAGACCTGCTTCCATATAGTTCACGTTGTGTATAATAGCCTGCTGCTGCTGCTGCTGCTGCTAAGTCGCTTCAGTCGTGTCCGACTCTGTGCGACCCCATAGATGGCAGCCCACCAGGCTCCCCCATCCCTGGGATTCTCCAGGCAAGAACACTGGAGTGGGTTGCCATTTCCTTCTCCAATGCATGAAACTGAAAAGTGAAAAGGAAGTCACTCAGTTGTGTCCGACTCTTAGCGACCTCATGGACTGAAGCCCACCAGGCTCCTCCGTCCATGGGATTTGCCAGGCAAGAGGACTGGAGTGGGGTGCCATTGCCTTCCCCACGTAATAGAGTGAGAGAGGCAGAAAGAGCATGACTGCCCTCCCCCTTTCCCCCTGCCTCCGTGCATACTCAGTTATGCTGAGTGGTAAATCCTGGCTAGAGGGACTTCCTAGGTAGCACTAGTGGTAAAGAACCTGGCTGCCAATGCAAGAGACCTGAGACATGGGTTCCATCCCTGGGAGGGCCAGATCCCCTGGAGGAAGGCTTGGCAACCCACCCCAGTATTCTTGCCTGGAGAATCCCCAAAGACAGGGGAACCTGGAGGGCTACAGTCCATAAGGTCGCAGAGTCAGCATGACTGAAGTGACTTAGCATGGCACGGGACAAATCCAGGCTAGACTGGATCAGAAAAGACATCTGAGCCAAGAGGTTGCCCAGTGTTTGTTGGTTTCTCTCTGCCTCCAATAAAAACAACAAATTTTCCTTTCACGTGCTAATAGTCAAGTCAGCTGAGCATCTTTGGTGCTGATGAGGGACATCTGGAAGCAGAACTTAGAAGAGACTCATGTGAAGGGTGACCACACTTCCCAATTTATGCCTGTTGTTCTAGTATCATTGTTAACATGAACCCATTCCACTCTCAAAAGCATCCCTATGCTGCTGCTGCTGCTAAGTCACTTCAGTCGTGTCCGACTCTGTGTGACCCCATAGACGGCAGCCCACCAGGCTCCCCCATCCCTGGGATTCTCCAGGCAAGAATACTAGAGTGGGTTGCCATTTTCTTCTCCAATGCATGAAAGAGAAAAGTGAAAGTGAAGTCGCTCAGTCTGTCTGACTGTTAGCGACCCCATGGACTGCAGCCCACCAGGCTACTCCGTCCATTGGATTTTCCAGACAAGAGTACTGGGGTGGGGTGCCATTGCCTTCCCCGCAAAAGCATCCCTATAGGAATGGTGAATTACTCTACTAATAATGTGTGTTCACAAATGTTTAGGAGATCTCCATCCTCACCTCTATTGCCTTGGTTTAAGCCTCCATCAACTCTCACCTAGATTACTGTGATAACTCCAACTGGGCTCCCAGATTCTGTCATCACTGTAGCAATAACAGCTAATTTCATTAGAAACTTATTGTAGGCCAAACACTATGCCAAGACTTTACAAAGATCACTTAAATGACCCAACTCATTGGAATAGAGATATTCTAAGGATCACATTTTGATAGATGATGAACCCGAATGACAGAGGGGCTCAAGGACTTGTTCAAGGCCATAAAGGGACCGATTGCAGAGCCAAGACCACACTCTTGATGACTCTGATTTCTTCCCAATCCATTTCCCTTTCATATGTCTAAAAAGCTGTCTTTCTGAACCACAGATCTGACTATAGCCTCACCCTTGATAAAACCAAACTGATATGAAATGACCAGGCCTATCTCTCCAGCCTTCCCACTGAGCACTGCTGCCCGTGAGTCAGCTGCTTCCACCATGCCGAATTTCTTGTGGTTTCCAGAAGGCACCACATGTTTAGATGCTGCAAGGATGTTGCACATCCTTCACTCGATTCAGGTATCTTTTCTTGTGTTTCCTACTTGTTGTTCTCACATTGCTCTCAAGATACTTGTCCTTATCGATGGAGTTCTTCTAGGCTACCATTGTGCCCTGTGTGTGCCTGTATGATAGCATTTCTCACATTACTGGAGTTGCTTGCATATCTGTTTCCTTGGAGGGACTAGGACACCTTTAAGAAGAGGATCCACTTTATATTAAAGTCTTTTGATTCCAATAAGAGAAGCTGACTCTAATTTAAACCTAAAGGAACTTATTGGGAGAATATGAGTTGGCCCATAGGATTGAAGCCAGCTGAAGAGCCAGTCTTGGGAGCCAGTCTTGGAATGCGCTGACACCAGCAGAGCTCTGGGGGTTCAGGTAAGGATATCCAGTTGAACATCTCATCAAATGCTGCAGCAGGCTGTGTGGTTTCCCCAAAGGCAACTGAGGGCTCTTATGAAAGAACAGTACTCTTGCCTAGAAAATCCCATAGATGGAGGAGCCTGGTAGGCTGCAGTCCATGGGGTCACTAAGAGTCAGACATGACTGAGCGACTTCATTTTCACTTTTCACTTTCCTCTTTCATGCATTGGAGAAGGCAATGGCAACCCATTCCAGTGTTCTTGCCTGGAGAATCCCAGGGACGGGGGAGCCTGGTGGGCTGCCGTCTATGGGGTCGCACAGAGTCAGATATGACTGAAGTGACTTAGCAGCAGCAGCATGAAAGAGCAATTAGGGGAATGGATGTCTACTGGAGGATGATAACAAATGCCCACCACAGTCTGACTCTTTGCTCTGAATTTGGACAGGAGCTCTGCCATCAGCCTCAAGCAAGTCTGTATATCCTTACTGAGGAAGCCCAGATTTCGAGGCCTAACTGTCCTATGACCTTGAGCTATTTCTGGAGCTAGCCACATGGGCAATTCAAAAGGTGAAGTGACCAACGTGTGACTACAATGACTTGCTCTCGGAGCGGGCACTGGTTTGGTTAGTTACTGTTTGCTGAGCCCTCAGCCCTGGGTTCCTCAGCTACAGTGCAGTTCACTGTGGGCATGGGGCTTACTGGGCCCATCCTGTTCTCCTGTGGGCACTGGGGGCCAGGCAGCTTGTGTTATCATGCTGAGGCTCCTCTGTTTGCTGTGCTGTTGGTAACAGTCTTGCTTTCATCCATTCACTCTGCAAGTCTACTTTGGGTGTCTTTGGGATTGTCGTAAATCAATCTGCTTTCTTCCTTAGTCGTTTTCTTCGGAGTCGTTGCTCTGCTTCTCTCTGCTATCCCCTGTGAGACCTGGGTTTGTCTCCAACACTGCCCAAACCCCAACATTCACTCTGATTTTTTTCACTATTGGCCAACCCAGTATCATTTTTTCACTATTAAAAATAATCTTCAGCTTTCATAATGGCTGTGTTTGGGGATAGGAAGGCTCTTTCTTTTTAGAGAAACACAAAACTTCCTCAATTACTGCGTCCATTTCCAGATCTGGGTTCAAGAGGCAAGGTCCATTCTTCCCCTGACTTGTTGCTATCCTGCCTTTATATTCCAAAACTTCTATACCAAGTGGTAAATTGAAATGCCACAGATACATCCTATGTATGGTAATGAGAGAAGGAATAACTTAAATAATATATTTCATCACAAAGAAAGAAATATAGGTTGAAATTCTTGCTTCTGCATCTTGATGACCAGGAAATAGCTAGTATTTATTTATTATACAGTGGAAGTGACAAATAGAGTCAAGGGATTAGATCTGATAGACAGAGTGCCTGAAGATCTATGGACAGGGGTTTGTAACATTGAACAGAGGTGGTGACCAAAACCATCCCAAAGAAAAAGAAATGCAAGAAGACAAAATGGTTGTCTGAGGTGGCCTTACAAATAGCTGAGAAAAGAAGAGAAAAGAAAGGCAAAGGAGAAAGGGAAAGGTTTACCTGACTGAATGCAGAGTTCCGAAGACTATCAAGGAGAGATAAGAAAGCCTTCTTAAGTGAACAATGCAAAGAAAGAGAGGAAAACAGTGGGAGGGGAAAGACTAGAGATCTCTTCAAGAAAATTAGACATGTCAAGAAAATATTTCATGCAAGGATGGGTACAATGAAGGACAGAAATGGCAAAGACCTAACAGAAGCAGAATAGATTAGAAAGAGGTGGCAGAAGGACTGTACAAAAAACGTCTTAATGACCCAGATGACCATAATGGTGCGATCACCATGGCTAGAGCCAGACATCCTGGAGTGTGAAGTCAAGTGGGCCTGAGGAAGCATCACTACAAACAAAGCTAGTGGAGGTGATGGGATTCCAGCTGAGCTAGTTTGCATCCTAAAAGATGATGCTGTTAAAGTGCTGCATTCATATGCCAGCAAATTTGGGAAACTCAGCAGTGGCCACAGGACTGGAAAAGGTCAGTTTTCATTCTAATCCCAAAGAAAAGTAATGCCAAAGAATGTTCAAACAATCACACAATTGTGCTCATTTCACACATGAGCACATTTTTTGAGTAAGGTAATGCTCAAAATCCTTCAAGCTAGGCTTCAACAGTACATGAACCAAGAACTTCCATATGTACAAGCTGGGTTTTAAAAAGGCAGAAGAACCAGAGATCAAATTACCAGTATCCATTTGATCATAGAGAAAGCAAGAGGATTCCAGAAAAACATCTATTTCTGCTTCATTGACTACGCTAAAGCCTTTGATTGTGTGGATCACAACAAATTGTGGAAAAATTTTAAAGAGTTGAGAATACCAGACCACCTTACCTTCCTCCTCAGAAACCTGTATGCTGGTTAAGAAGTAACAGTTAGAATCAGACATGTAACAATGGACTGGTTCCAAATTGGGAAAGGAGTTCATCAAGGCTGTATATTGCCACCCTGTTTATTTAACTTATATACAGAGTACATCATGAGAAATGCTGAGCTGGATGAAGCACAGTCTGGAATCAAGATTGCTGGGAGAAATATCATTAACCTCAGATAGGCAGATGACACCACACTTATGGCAGAAAGCAAAGAGGAACTAAAGAGCCTCTTGATGAAAGTGAAAGAGGAGAGTGAAAAAGCTGCCTTAAAACTTAACATCCCCAAAACTAAGATCATGACATTGGGTCCCATCACTTCATGGCAAATAGATGCAGAAAAAATGGAAATGGTGGCAGAATTTACTTTCTTGGGCTCCAAAGTCACTGCAGATGATGACTGCAGCCATGAAATTAAAAGACACCTGTTCTTTGGGAGAAAAGCTATGACAAACCTAGACAGTGTATTAAAAAGCAGAGACATCTCTTTGTTGACAAAGGTCTGTCTAGTCAAAGCTATGGTTTTTCCAGTAGTCATGAATGGATGTGAGAGTTGGATCATAAAGAAGACTGAGTGCTAAGGAACTAATGCTTTCGAACTGTGGTACGGGAGGACTCTTGAAAGTCCCTTGGACAGCAAGGGATCAAACCAGTCAATCCTAAAGGAAATGAATCCTTAATATTCATTGGAAGAACTGTTGCTGAAGCTGAAGCTCCAATACTTTGGCCAGCTGATGCGAATAGCTGACTCATTGGAAAAGACCCTGATGCTGAGAAGTATTGAAGGCAGGAGAAGGGGATGACAGAGAATGAGATGGTTAAATGGCATCACCGACTCAATGGACATGAGTTTGAGCAAACTCTGGGAGATAGTAAAGGACAGGAAAGCCTGGTGTGCTACAGTCCATGGGGTCGCAGAGTTGGACACGACTGAGCGACTGAACAACAAGATAGCATTTATTTCCTTATTATGCGTTCCATGTACCTTTTGCTTTGACAAGCACCTCAGCTAGATGGGGTTCTTCTCTTGGTAGGAAGACCATAAAACTTAATTCTTCAAAAACCTTAAAACTTAATTCTTTAGGTTTGGATTTCCCTGGTGGTCCAGTGGTTAAGACTCTGCATTTCCACTGCAGGGGTGATGGGTTTGACCTTTGATCAGGGAACTAAGATTCTGCATGCCCCACAGTGCAGCCAAAACAGCAACAACAACAAAACCAAACCCCTAGCCCTCACTGGTCTGGCTGTGCCGGGCCACGTGTTCTTCTGCTAACTGAGCAGGTGCTGTAAAGCAGCATCTCAGGGATCTTTGGGGTCCCATGCCTACTCCTCCTTGCCCTCATGTTGTTTTTACAACACTTTTGCCTTTGATAATGAGTCAATGCTTCTTAAATGCCTCCAGAACCCCCTTTTATACATAATCACCATGGTCCGCTAATGGCAAGTGGAGCCCTAAATAGCAGCATCAGTCTCAATCAGTAGAATGATTTTTGTGCCTCTGGTGGAATCATTTCCATCCTTAAATATTAAAAGGTCCAAACTTTGGAGATGTAACTTATGAAATTTTTTTCATACAACCCTTCCTTCGAAGACTTCTGGAGGATGCACTGCATTAAAATTCCTCAGAAGGAGGAAACATGAATCCAGGAAAAGGATGGATTCAATGTAGGACAGAAGTGAAGGAAATCCAGGACGTTGGTGGAGGGAGATGCCAGAATGGCAGCAGAGCAGTCAGTTCTTATTGGAGCAAGAAAGAGCTCTGCTAAGCATGCCTCTGCCCTCTGTCCATGGGACTCCCCAGGCAAGAATACTGGAGTGGGGTGCCATCTCCTCCTCCAGGGCATCTTCCCAGCCCAGGGATCAAACCTGGGTCTCTTGTGTCTCTTGCATTTGGAAGCAGATTCTTTACCACTAGCACCACCTGGGAAGGGGTACATTAGGAATAGTATATAAAACCAAGTAGGGATGTCCCTGATGGTCCAATTTGTAAGACTCTGAGCTACCAGTGCAGGGGGCCTGGGATTCAATCCCTGGTCAGAGAATTAGATCTCACATGCCGCAACTAAAAGTTTGAATGTGGCAACAAAGATCCCGTGAGCCAAATAAAGTCCCAGTGCAGCCAAATAGTTCAGTTCAGTCGCTCAGTCGTGTCTGACTCTTTGCGACCCCATGAATCGCAGCACGCCAGGCCTCCCTATCCATCACCATCTCCTGGAGCTCACCCAGACTCACGTCCATCGAGTCCATGATGCCATCCAGCCATCTCATCCTCGGTCGTCCCCTTCTCCTCCCACCCCCAATCCCTCCCAGCATCAGAGTCTTTTCCAATGAGTCAACTCCTCGCATGAGGTGGCCAAAGTACTGGAGTTTCAGCTTTAGCATCATTCCTTCCAAAGAAATCCCAGGGCTGATCTCCTTCAGAATGGACTGGCTGGATCTCCTTGCAGTCCAAGGGATTCTCAAGAGTCTTCTCCAACACCACAGTTCAAAAGCATCAATTCTTCGGCGCTCAGCTTTCTTCACAGTCCAACTTTCACATCCATACATGACCACAGGAAAAACCATAGCCTTGACTAGGTGGACCTTAGTTGGCAAAGTAATGTCTCTGCTTTTGAATATACTATCCAGGTTGGTCATAACTTTTCTTCCAAGGAGTAAGCGTCTTTTAATTTCATGGCTGCAGTCACCATCTGCAGTGATTTTGGAGCCCAAAAAAATAAAGTCTGACACTGTTTCCACTGTTTCCCCATCTATTTCCCATGAAGTGATGGGACCGGATGCCATGATCTTCGTTTTCTGAATGTTGAGCTTTAAGCCAACTTTTTCGCTCTCCTCCTTCACTTTCATCAAGAGGCTTTTTAGCTCCTCCTCACTTTCTGCCATAAGGGTGGTGTCATCAGCATATCTGAGGTTATTGATATTTCTCCCGGCAATCTTGATTCCAGCTTGTGTTTCTTCCAGTCCAGCGTTTCTCATGATGTACTCTGCATATAAGTTAAATAAGCAGGGAGACAATATACAGCCTTGACGTACTCCTTTTCCTATTTGGAACCAGTCTGTTGTTCCATGTCCAGTTCTAACTGTTGCTTCCTGACCTGCATACAGATTTCTCAAGAGGCAGGTTAGGTGGTCTGGTATTCCCATCTCTTTCAGAATTTTCCACAGTTTATTGTGATCCACACAGTCAAAGGCTTTGGCATAGTCAATAAAGCAGAAATAGATGTTTTTCTGGAACTCTCTTGCTTTTTCCATGATCCAGCGGATGTTGGCAATTTGATCTCTGGTTCCTCTGCCTGTTCTAAAACCAGCTTGAACATCAGGGAGTTCACGGTTCACATATTGCTGAAGCCTGGCTTGGAGAATTTTGAGCATTACTTTACTAGCGTGTGAGATGAGTGCAATTGTGCGGTAGTTTGAGCATTCTTTGGCATTGCCTTTCTTTGGAATTGGAATGAAAACTGACCTTTTCCAGTCCTGTGGCCACTGCTGAGTTTTCCAAATTTGCTGGCATATTGAGTGCAGCACTTTCACAGCATCATCTTCCAGGATTTGAAACAGCTCAACGGGAATTCCATCACCTCCACTAGCTTTGTTCTTAGTGATGCTTTCTAAGGCCCACTTGACTTCACATTCCAAGATGTCTGGCTCTAGATTAGTGATCACATCCTCATGATTATCTGGGTCGTGAAGATCTTTTCTGTACAGTTCTTCTGTGTATTCTTGCCACCTCTTCTTAATATCTTCTGCTTCTGTTAGGTCCATACCATTTCTATCCTTTATCGAGCCCATCTTTGCATGACATGTTCCCTTGGTATCTCCAATTCTCTTGAAGAGATCTCTAGTCTTTCCCATTCTGTTGTTTTCCTCTATCTCTTTGCATTGATTGCTGAAGAAGGCTTTCTTATCTCTTCTTGCTATTCTTTGGAACTCTGCATTCAGATGCTTATATCTTTTCTTTTCTCCTTTGCTTTTCGCCTCTCTTCTTTTCAGTGCTATTTGTAAGGCTTCTCCAGACAGCCATTTTGCAGCCAAATAAATAATTAGTTGTTGTTTTTTTTATAGGAAAACTTTTATATTTGGAATTAGCCAGCTGGACTCAGTTTAGATGATCCCAATTTTGTTTGCAACATCCAAAGCATCATAGTCAGGAGCCAGTCGAACATATGCCTTCTTCTCTCCATCAGGCCTGATCAGAGTATTGACTTTAGCCACGTCAATGTCACAGAGCTTCTTCACAGCCTGTTTGATTCAGTGCTTGTTGGCCTTGACATCCACAATGAACACCAGACTGTTGTTGTCTTCTATTTTCTTCATGGCTGACTCGGTGGTGAGGGGGAATTTGATGATGGCATAGTGGTCAAATTTGTTTCTCCTAGGGGCGCTCTTCCGAGGATATTTGGGCTGCCTCCTGAGCCACAGTGTTTTGGGCCGCCGGAAGGTGGGTGACGTCCGGATCTTCTTTTTCTTGTGACTGTGGACACCTTTCAACACTGCTTTCTTGGCCTTCAAAGCCTTTGCTTTGGCTTCAGCTTTAGGAGGGGCAGGGGCTTCCTTCTTCGCCTTCAGCGCCATCTTCATGAAAAAAAAAAAAAAAGAAATAATTAGTTTTTTAAACCAAGCAAACAAGACAATGTTACAATTATTAACTTGATGAGGAAAAAGTTATACTAAAAAGAAGTACAATTTAAGTATATGCCTTGTCTGTGATTATTCATACTACTGTGACAGAGGATGAGATGGTTGGATGGCATCACCGACTCAATGAACATGGGTTTGAGCAAAGTCCAGGACATAGCGAAGGACAGGGAAGCCTGGCATGCTGCAGTCTATGGGGTCATAAAGAGTTGGACAAAACTTAGTGACTGAACAACATGCCATGTAGGATCTTAATTCCCCAACCAGGGATCAAACCCACACCCCTGCATTGGAAGCCCAGAGTTGACCACTGAACCATCAGGTGAGTCCTCAGTTTTTATTTTTTAGGTGTCTACAACCAACTCTCTGAAGTTCAGGTATAAAATGAACATTTGACAAGATATCCAGCAGCTGACACACTCTCAAGAAAGACAAGAGAGAAATGGCTTGAAGGCTTATCCAGCCAGAACAAGGAATGATGGCCCACCCACGGCAGGACTGCCCCAGCAAAGACCTCAGGCCCGACTACAGCACACACACTACAGCTCCCCCAAGTGATGCTGGGCCGAGAGTCTGCCGTCACTGTCTTTTAATATCAGACACTGCTACAGCCACCTGGTCCGGAAAACAAGACTGTGCAGCGCTGGCTTCCTTATGTTCTCACTCCCAAATAAGTGAGTCTGCTTGGCAGAACCCAGGTGACAGGATGTACCTGAGCTGAAACAGAGGCTGGGGAAGTAAGGTCTGGCTTCCTCCCCAGGAAAGTGAAACTCATGATGTGTAAATCCCCAAATAGAAGTACAGCAGCCAGAAGTCTCGAAAATGTCCCCAAAGCACCCTTAATTAAGTAAGTACAGTCCCAGATCTCAAAAGGTCAAACCATTCTCAGCTCTCTGATTACCAAACCTGACTATGCTTCTGGTCCTCAAGTGCTTCCCAGAATCCTCTTTTCTCCACTAAAGTCTCCACTGGAGCCCATTTACAGGCTTACAACTAGCCTATTTATTAAACATTCTAATGCTTTCTCAAAACCTTGGAGACAGGGACTTCCCTGGTGGTCCAGTGGTTAAAAATCTGCCTTGCAATGCAGGGAACATGGGTTCAATCCCTGATCGAGGAACTAAGATCCCACATGCTGCAGAGCAACTAAGCCCAGGCACCATAACTAGAAAGTCTGTGCCTCGCAACGAAAGATACCACATGATGCAACTAAGACCTGAGGCAGCCAGATAAATAAACAACATCTGCAAAAACCTTGGAGATGTATAAGTCTTCAGGGTCTTCTCAAAGGACAGAGGAGGTACGTGATAGATGAGTCAGGGTTCTTGTCTCCCAAAGCCTTGAATTCCTTTCTCTACATCCTATCAAGGAATTTCTGGCCTCTCATTGTTCTTTAATGTAAACCAGCTTGAATCCAAGCTCATTTAAGCCAATACAGCAAACTATTAGAAACACACAGAGCTGGGAGAAACAGCAATCATTACATAATCCGTGGTAAGCAGACCCATATCAATAAAACAGCCCTATCTAAAATTATGCTGTCCCTCCTTGATGGAGTGCCTTAAATTTATTATAATAGATATGTCCAGACTTTGCACATACAAATCATCAAATTCATACCATACGTTTTCATGGGTAAATACTTTCTCTTCCCTACATTGATTCCTACACTTCCCTACCCACACCCACTGGGCATTGTGGAACTGAATTCTGCTTACCAGTCTCCTAACTCTGAGGGGAAATTTTAGCATTCTCCTGCAAGAAAGGAAAGCCTTCTTCTCATAAAGGATTAGGCAGTGGGAAACTTCCAGAAGGATTTGAGGGTTTGGATCTTCTAAGTCTCTAATTTTCACTCTGTTTAATCATGCCTTTCTTTTACATTAAAGACTGGATTGAAGCTATGACTTTGGCAGTCTTCAAAATTCAACAACCCAAGAAACCTGGATTCTGGGTTCTTTTTCTTTGAACTTTTTGGTCTCTTTCTTTGAGTCATTCAGTGTCATCAGAAGCACCCATTGTACCCCAGTGTCCAGTTCTTCATACTCTTTATGTTGTCCGAAGTCAGCAGCCACCTCGTTCACCAGATAACCTCAGCCAACAAATGATCCTTATTATCAACAACTTATAATTAGCTGCAAGCCATTGACAGTTAAATTCCCAACCTGGAATATTGCTGGAATCCTACTGCCTCTTTTTTTTTTTTTAATTAATGCACACTTCTTTTTATTATATTAAAATCAGGCAATGGTCTGACAATAAAAAGACTGCTTATGGAATACTGTTATGTTAAACTTTACTTACAGGATGTTAAACCCTTAGAACTAAGGTTTCCCCCAGAAAAAGATTAATGGAAACATCAATTGCTTTTCAGACTTGATAGTTGCTGCTTCAAAAGGTGGTTTTACACAGACACTTTTAAAAAAAAAAAAAAAAAAAAACCCTTGGAACACAATGAATTGATTTTATTTCGGTATGCATCCACATCTCAGCACTTAGTGGTCCTGAACAGAAAAGTGGAAAAACGCAGCGATTTGCCAGGAATTTCGGGGATCTGCCGTGCACACCGAGGTCTTTCGCGATCCCTGCTGAGGGCCGGGAGAAGCAGCAGCACCAAAACCAAAGTATGCACCGGATTCAAGGCTCTTTTCGCTCCAGTTGTCAGCTTCCGAACCAGACCCGAGTGGACTCAAAGGACGGCCCAGTGAGAGCCCTGCGTAAAGCTTCTTCCATGTTAGAAAGCCAAAGCCTCTACAGGAAAAGGACAATTCATTCAGAGGGGTCGCGTGTGCTTCCAAGCGGCCTTCCTCCAAGCTTAACCACCAAGGAGGCCGCGAGCTGGCAGGCCTGAGTAACCCTGGTGACTGTTCTTTTCACCTTATCGAAACCTGAGCTAAAGAAACGCATCAGCTGACGATGACAGCAGAGGGTGGCAAGGCTGAGAACCCAATATTCATTTCCCAGGCTGGTGGAGAGTAAATTGTGGTTCCAAGACTAAATGAGGGGAGGTCAGAGACTCTTTCCAACCTTACCTGATGGCTTCTGGCCAAAGCAAGGAAGCGTCGTGGGCAGTGTTGGGTGGTGGTGCAGAAAGGGACTTGAGGAGGAGGAAGGAAAAAGCAGCACCCCTCGATTAAGGTGCGGGGAGAAGATACGGGGAAAGCCCTGAATTCCTCACCAAAGGCCAATTCAGAGGGGAGAAGAGGAGTTACAATCTATGCCTTGGCCAAGGGCGGCAGTGGAGGGGGAGGGGGAGGAGGATTGATGGCCTGGAAGAGCGGCATCACTTAAGACTTAGAGACCAGGGATGCGGACAGAGCAGCCCACACGCCAGCAGTGTCCCCCAGGCTGTGACCTGAAACCTTTACGCCGGCTCCAATAAGCCACGCCTACTCCGATAAGCCACGCCTACTCCGATAAGCCACGCCTACTTCAATAAGCCTCGCCTAGCTGGAGAGCTGTTGCAGGGAAAGCGTGGGAGGGGGGGCGGGGGGAGAGACCCCCAGGCCGTGGAATCAGCAGCAAGGTGGCTGTGTCATGTGTCTTTTCATAGTTGAGTTAGACGTGCCCCACCGGTTAGGATGGGAATCAGTTTAAATATCACTTTCTTGATCCCAGAAGTTCAACTATGTGGACAGTGGTTACACTTGACAGGATGATTTGTTATAGCACAACTTATATATTTCAAATGGACCAAAAAATTAGTATCTTTTACAGTATCTTAAGATAAACTGCCTTTGAATGGGAGCTTTCTTTCCAGTACTTTGAGGTCTACAAGACGAATCTAGAATATTTACTACTGTGGAAAACGAAGACTGCTTAATTCCATTGGGGGCAGGGGAGGGCCTGTGGCTTCTCTTTTTGATTAATTCTGTAACACTGTCCTTCAGGCGGCTGAGGGAGTTTCATATTTTCTTTAGACACCATCAGGCGCCGAAGCTCTTGCAGGACGACTTTGATGCTGTGTGAGTTCTGCCATATTGCTAGCACTGATATGGCTCTTGGGTCCACCACTCCATTAGAACTATTAACTCCATTCATATTAATTTTTGTTACAAATCTTACAAAGGGGGGTGCTTCTGGGTATTTAGGTCCACATTCTATTTTAAGGCTGTATATTCGGTTTTCATAAATTGTTATTAGAGGCCCAGTTATCATCCCTGTCCATCTTGTAAGTGTCATGTCTTCATCATCTTCTAGACCCCAGCTAACTGTGCCATCTCCTACTCCTTTCTGGCTTTCTTCGAGTTCTTCCAACAGTTGGAAATTGCGAGGGACTTTTACTCCCGAGCCTGTGGTGGCTGGCATCTTGCGTTGCTGTCCCTATTGCCTCTTGTTAGGATAAAATTAACTCCCTGGGGACCTATAACCTGCAATCCACTCTCTAGTACCAATTTCTGTCTCAAGAGTTCTTTAGTTGCAAGCAATAGGAATTTCTCTAAGTTTAGAAGGAGCTTGGGTTTTGTGTCCCTCGCTTCTTTGATAGCTCAGCTGGTAAAGAATTTGGCTGGAATGCAGGAGATCCCTGGTTCAATTCCTGGGTTGGGAAGATCCCCTAGAGAAAGGATAGGCTACCCACTCCAGTATTCTTGGGCTTCCCTGGACGATAAAGAATCTGTCCGCAATGCGGGCAGACCTGGGCTTGATCCCTGGGGTTGGGAAGATCCCCTGGAGGAGGGCGTGGCAACCCACTCCAGTATTCCTACCTGGAGAATTCCATGGACAGAGGTTCCTGGTGGGCTACAGTCCATGGGGACGCAAAGAGTCAGACACCACTGAGCAACTAAGCATAGCACAGCACAGAATCAGAGACAATGAGAGAAACAGGCTTAGAAAATGCAGAACACCCTCTCCCCCACAAAAAAGAAAGAAAATGCAGACTCAGAGCAGCACCAAGGATGCAGGACATGGATTTAATCCACACTTTGTTTCGGACACTGTTACCAGCTTGAACAAGGCTCCACCAAGTTCTCTGCCTTATGGTTTTCCATTTAACATTCAAAGTCCCAGGAACCTCTCTTGGGCCTTGTTGCCTGCCTGTGCCAGTTATCTTCTCTTTTCCATCCAAACCCACTCTCTCCCTTCTTCACCCTCTCTGTGGCCAGAGCCATACAGTTTCTGCCTGTTCTACAAGACCATAGACGACATCATTGGTCTCATTGCCTCTGGTCTCCAGATGGATTTGGCCAATAGAAAGTCCAGATAGGAGATGAGAGGGTGAGGGGAGAATGGAATCAAGACAATTATTTCCTCTCTTGCAGTAACATGAGGCTGGCTGTGCATCCCTCGGTAGAAGGAAATTGTTCTTCTTGTGGCAGCCTCTTCCACTAAATTCTCTTTCCTAGTTCCAGTAACCATGCCCTCCCCTCCCCACTAGGGCCATTATGAGCTTTAGCTAACTGGATGCTCCCTCCTGAATTTTATATCTTGATCAGGGGTGTCCCTCATCCCCACTAAATGAAGGCATGGTAGTGGGGACAGCATCCTGACCAGGCAGTGCTGGCTGTGTGACAGGGCTGCGCATCCATCCAGCTTCTTGTCCTCTTTTGATTCCTGCCAAGAATCCCAAATCCCTCGTCTGGTTCCCATAATTTCAGCCGTTGTCAAGACCTTCCAAAAGTCTTCCAATGAATTCTGTTTTGCTTAGGTGAGCCTGTCGCTTCCTGTGCCTACATCCATGAAGTCTAATTGATGTGCTGCTATCCCGAGAAAAGCGCATGCTGTGTCAACACGGCACACACAGGTGTCTTATTCATCTGTTTCCTCCAGTGCCTGGTGCCTACTAGATACCCAGTCAAAAGCTGTTAAGTGAATCCATTTCTGCCATGGCCAGCTCTGGCTGCCCCATATTGCTCCTCCCCTGAAACAAGGGAAGAAACTATAGTCTTTGCTGAATGAGCTTAGTGAAACTGACTTCCCAGAGACTATTTCTTAGATGAAAATAACACAACATAAAGGATTAGTGAAGCTTTTAAGGGCCAATAAGCACATCATTTAAAAGGGGAAAGGAATAAAACATTGTTATCCAGAGTCATATAGAGCCCACCAGGACATGACATTTGCAAAATCCATCCCCCAAACAATGTAAGAATGCCTGTTAAAGTTTCTGAAATGGAATTCAGAGACAAGAGAAAATGTCCTCAAGGAATAATACCAAGAGGCACCCACTTAAAATGTGTGATGGAAATGAGATGAAAGCTTCACAAATGCCCTGTAAATCTCAAGAAAAATAATCAACAGCAATTCCATTAAGACTCTAGTAGTGATGAGACAGCAGGTGGGAGAAGATGAGAACCTGGGGACAGAGAATATGTAGAAACGAGCCATCCTGACCTGCATCCTGGGGCCACCAAGGCATCCACTAATGGACTCCCAGAACCGCAGAGCGTTGATTTAGAAAAACAAAACGATACATGTCTCGTCTTCAGCAAGAATCCTGTCACTTCAGGTTAGCCAGCATCCTCCTTCAGTTCAGTTCAGTTCAGTCGCTCAGTCCTGTCCGACTCTTTGCGACCCCATGGATCGCAGCACACCAGGCCTCCCTGTCCATCATCCACTCCAGGAGTTTACCCAAACTCATATCCATTGAGTCGGTGATGCCATCCAACCATCTCATCCTCTGTC
>SJYX01019345.1:86065-120006 GCA_006410675.1 Oreotragus oreotragus | reverse complement strand
GAAGAGTTGACTCATTGGAAAAGACTCTGATGCTGGGAGGGATTGGGGGCAGGAGGAGAAGGGGACGACCGAGGATGAGATGGCTGGATGGCATCACGGACTCGATGGACGTGAGTCTGAGTGAACTCCGGGAGATGGTGATGGATAGGGAGGCCTGGCGTGCTGCGATTCATGGGGTCGCAAAGAGTCGGACATGACTGAGCGACTAAACTGAACTGAAGTCGCTCAGTCGTGTCCGACTCTTTCCAACCCAGTGGACTGTAACCTACCAGGCTCCTCTGTCCGTGGGATTCTCCAGGCAAGAATACTGGAGTGGGTTGCCATTTCCTTCTCCAGGGGGTCTTCCCGACCCAGGGATCGAACCCATGTCAAGATAGAGGAAATTCCTTTCTATTTACTAAGAGTTTTTATCATGAATGGGTATTAGATTTTGCCAAATGCTTTTTCTCTGTCTACTAAGATGATCATATTGTTTGTTCTTTATTCTATTAATATAGTATATTGTTGTTGTTTAGTTGCTAAGTTGTGTCCAATTCTTTGCAACCCCATGGACTGTAGCCTGCCAGACTCCTTTGTCCATGTCCATAGGATTTCCCAGGCAAGAATACTGGAATGGGTTGCCATTTTCTTCTCCAGGGGATCTTCCCAACCCAGGGATGGAACCCAGGTCTCCTGCACTGGCAGGTAGATTCTTTACCACTGAGCCAACAGGGAAGCCCATATATTGTATTACTTTAATTCTTATATGTTAAGCCAGGCTTGTGTTCCTGCAATAAATTCCATTACATTACGATGTAGATGATCCTTTCTATATAGTTTGATTTGGTTTGCTAGCATTTTGTTAAGAGTTTTGCACCTACGTTCGTTAGAGATATTGGTTTGTAGTGTTCTTGTGATAGCCTGGCTTTGGTATCAGAATAATACTTGCCTTATTGAGTAATTTAAAAAGTGTTCCCTCCTCCTCTGTTTGAGTTTTTGAAGAATTGATGTTACTACTTCTTTAAACATTTGATAGCCATCAGGGAAGCCACCTGGGCCTTTCTGCCTCAGGCCTTGGAGTCTAATGAACTGCAGCCTGACGTGAGCTACAGCATAAGCTCCACAGTGGCTGAGATTTTTATCTGTTTTTTTCACTGAGATCCCCCGGTGCCCGGCAAGTAGCTGATATTCAATAAACATGAATGTTAAATGAACTTGGGCAGCGTGCACAACTAGAGGACATCCCAGATGGTGCAGCGGTAGAGAACCTGCCTGCCAGTGTGGGAGATGCAAGAGACACGCGTGTGACCCCTGGTCAGGAAGATCCCCTGGAGGAGGAAATGGCAACTCACTCTGGTATTCTTGCCTGGAAGATTCTATGACGGAGGAGGCTGGTGGGGTACAGTCCATGGGGCCTCAGAGTCTAAGGTGACTGAGCGTGTGCACACACACACCCGTGCAACTAGAACATCCGAGGGGCGTCACAGGCAACAAGAAAAGTGGCAATTTTACTTTGGCATAAAAAGCACCTCTACACAGGATATTTCTTAGAGAAATGAATTTGAAAAACATTAAATTTCTACAATAAACATTAAATTTGAAAAACATTAAATTTCTACAATAAACATTTCTATCCAAATATAAAACCAAGTATGGTAAGTTTTATTAAAGTTTTATATTAATAGACTGTTCAATAACATAGTAAGGTATGTTAAAGTAGCTTATCTACACTAAATTATGTTTTAACAATATTATTCTTAGGACATCAAAGGAAATTTATAACAACAGAGATCAAAACAAATAGATATAGCCTCAGAATTGCCTCTCTGAGCTGGGGGCATGGCTTTGTCTGATGGAACACTTTAGGTTCTAACACTTTAGGGTCTAGACCATGATATTAGGAAAATGTGCAGAGACGCTAAGACCTTAACAACCTGGCTTTGTTTTTCTTTCCTCTGTCTAGTTAGTACGGAAGAAACCCCAAGCTTCCCAGCCCAGCGAGAGCCTCATGCAGCTGATGGCCAAAGGGGAGAGTGAGGCCCTCTGTCAGATCTTTGCGGACTTGCATCAGCACAACCTGTTCAGGTACATGACTCAAATCCAGCCAGCTTGATGTCTGCAGGTGGTCTGCCCCAGAGACCCAGAAACCAAGTAATCTGGTTAAGGGGCACAAGGAAGTACATGAAATTCTGCCCTTCCATATCCAATCCAGTCTGTATTCTTGACTCAGGGAAACCTTTTCCTGGTCTCTTTGCCTGATTGTCCTCCACAAGTACTGTGGGCTTGACTTCAGAGGAAGATATTCATAAAAAATGAAAAGTAACCTCTGCAATATTAAGAATAAATTAGTGACACAGTGGAAAAGTAAAACCTAATTTCTAATCTAGTTCCTAGATTTCCTACTGAGAAATAATCAAAACATTGTTTAAAACATCCTCTATCACTGAGTTCCTTTACCTACATACTCGGCTTCTGCTTGGACTCTATGGAGCGTCTGTGGTCATTTTTTTAAGTGTTTTCTGGAAAGCTCCCTCATGTAGGCCTGTCTTCTCCATGTCTGAGGAAATGTCATTTTAGGTACAGATGACTTAGGGTTGACTTTTAGGACTAGTGTATGAGAGAAACGAAAGGAGAGTGCAGTTAGACCTCAGGGTACCACAGCCAGAAGTGAAGATCAAGTGGGAACCAGAGTCCTAGCGAACCTGACATGTGGTGTCACAGAAAAGGGAGAACAGAAATAAATTAGTAAATGTCACCAGAAGAGAAAGACACCAGAGAAGGAGATTTTGTCATAACAGGGACCAGAAACTCAGAGACAGAATTTTTAAAAGAAAGTTTTTTTGTATGTATGAGTGCCAGTAATAAACTGAAAATCAGGAGAGCTCAGAGAAGGCAAAGTCTCATAGTGGGTAAGTGCTCACATAGGTTTGGACCCAAGTCACTGCTCTGACTATAAGCCCTTGGGCACATTGCTTAACTCTGCTGGGCCTCAATTTTCAGATCTGTAAAGTGGAAATTATGATAATGCCAACCTCATCCAGATAGTGTCAGTATAAAATGAACCCATATGCATCAAGTGCTTGGCTGGTCCTCAGCAAATTTAGAGGCAGTTATTAAGTTAACTCTCAACAAATATTAACTTGTATTCTAACTTGGGCTGTAAGTAGAAAAGTGATAACACAAGAAAAAGATTTATTAGTTACCCGCTGTTGAAGAATTTTTTATACTGAGGTTGTCACTCGGTATATCACACAGAGCTCTGTAATGACGAAGTTCCAGGGTAACATACCACATTCTGAATAGGAGAGCTCTGGACTTAATACAGCAAAAAAAAAATTTTTTTTGACCACACCACTCAGCTTGCAAGCTCTTAGCTCACTGACCAAGGGTAGAACTCCTGACCCCAGGCAGTGGAAGTGCAGAGTTCTAACCATTGGGCCATCAGGGAATTCCCAGAACAAGATATTCTGAAGCAACTTTTTGATTGTCTCAAAATGTTAACTCACAGATTTTCTTTATTACTCTTAGGACAGCCTCTGTTTATACCTCATTAGCCACACCTATATTTAGTCAAAGCTATGGTTTTTCCAGTAGTCATGTATGGATGTGAGAGTTGGATCAGAAAGAAAGCTAAGCACTAAAGAATTGATGCTTTCCAACTGTGGTGCTGGAGGACTCTTGAGAGTCCTTTGGACTGTAAGAAGATCAAACCAGTCAATTCTAAAGGAAATCAACCCTCAATATTCGTTGGAAGGACTGTTGCTGAAGGTGAAACTCTAATACTTTGGTCACCTGATGCGATGAGTCGACTCATTGGAAAAGACCCTAATGCTGGGAAAGATTGAAGGCAAAGGAGAAGGGGTGGCAGAGGATGAGATGGTTAGAGAGCATCACCGACTCAACAAACATGAATTTGAACAAACTCCAGGAGATAGCGGAAGGCAGAGGAGCCAGGTGTGCTGCAGTCCACGGAGTTGCAAAGAGTGGGACGTGACTTAAGAGACTGAATAACGATAGCCACACGTAGTTGCAAAGGAGGCTGGGAAACGAAGCCTCCACTCCGCATAGCCATGGGCCCAACACAAAATTAGATGCTCTGCCTCAGCAGGAGAAGGGATGAAGGGATGCTGGGGGCCTACTGGCAATCTCTGGCACGGAGAGATTTTAATATCTCTGAAAGGTCAGAGAAGTTGAAGACCTGAAGGAAAAACTCACAGAAGTCAGATAAAGGATGGGGAAAGTTGTGCAGACTAAGGGAAACAAATGGGTATAAGACTGAGGCTTCGCCCTGAGTAAGAAGCCTAATGGGTCAGTGTAGAGACAGCGAAGGAAGATCAGTGGGGAAGTTAGGATGTTGGTAGAAGGACAGAAAGCCAGGCAGAGCCTGGGAAGCCATGTGAATGGATTTAAGCTTTAAGTGTAATGGGAACCTTAGCATTTTAAATGGGAAGTGCTGTGATCCCATTTACATTTTTAAAAGGTCAAGCTGGCTGCTTCGTGACAATGATTTGGAAAGAGGGAGGCTAGGTGTGCCTGGACCAGCCAGGGAGCCATGGCAACCGAGTCCAGGCTGTCATGTACAAGACGGATCAGAGGGATGCGAGAAACAGGGAACATTTAATTTTTGCTTCCCCACCTCAAACAATTACTTTGTACAGACGTTTAGTTTCTTCTCTTTCATTTCCCAGCATGGAGCCCTGGAGTGATGATTTTTCTCCTCATTTAGGCAGGTTTTGGTCTGGTTGCAGTTTTAGCAGTTTTTGCACATCAACAGCAATATGCAACTTACAGCAAATAAAATAAATGGCTGAGATGCCAAACAGATGGAGTCACGCCCACTCCACCTCAGCAAAATCAGCATAAAGGGTTCTGCTCCCCAAACCCCTACCCCACCCTACCTCCCCCTTCTCTAGTTTTCCTTCTGGTGCCTTAATATGGGTCACATCCACCCAGTATAGCCACAGCTGTCCTTTTTCATATTTATATCTGCCTCTAAAGCTTTTGTTGCACCAGGAAAAATATAACAAGAAACAAGCTCTAAAACAAGAGTCTCACACTCTATTCTTTTCCTTCTGACCTTCATTTCCTCGATCCTGAAATGACTGGAGTTCCAGGAGCAGCAGAAAGACAGAGGACAAAAAGGGCAGCACAGGTAAGGGAGGGCACAGGGCGCCCGCATCTTGGAGAGTCTTTCTGCTCTGGAGACATAGGAACAAAATTCCTTCCAGCCCCCATCCCAACTTTTCTGTGCTGTCAGGACCACCATTTTCCTCCCGCACCTTGGTTCTAGTTCTTCTGGGATCTGTGGTCACCACAGTCTATTTGGCATCACATCACCCCAGTTTCTTTCTTTGAAATATTCTTTACATTCTTGAGTTCATTTCCAAGCCCACAGATCCTACCCTAGTCCACTTTATCATCTCTTGCCTGGGCCACTGCAACAATCTCCTGCTAGTTCATTCATTCATTCAAAAACACACATTGAGCACTCGGTAAGTGCCAAACACTGTTGAAGGCTTTGGAGTCACAGTGAAGAAAAAAACAGCACCCCATTCAGGGGTTTATAGTTTTTGGAGTCAAATGGGTAAATTTCCAAATCACATAACCTCTCCTTCCAGGCAACATTCAAAGCTCAAGACTGGGGTGCTCCTGTCTTGAGGGCACAAAGGCAGAACTCCCTCACTCCTCCTGGGAAGCTGTCCCGGAAGACCTGGGGTCTGTGCTGAGTCAGGGGATGAGTACAAGTGGGCTGGCCGAGGTGGATGAGGCAGGGATCCTANCAACATTCAAAGCTCAAGACTGGGGTGCTCCTGTCTTGAGGGCACAAAGGCAGAACTCCCTCACTCCTCCTGGGAAGCTGTCCCGGAAGACCTGGGGTCTGTGCTGAGTCAGGGGATGAGTACAAGTGGGCTGGCCGAGGCGGATGAGGCAGGGATCCTAGAAAGACACACAGAGTCTGTGTGAGACAGCATGACACATTCTGGAGACTGCAGCCAGTTCCTGATGTATGTATTCTCAGGTTCTAGTTTGCCCTAAATCCACTCATTTTGGCATGGCTGATCCTGCATGAACTTTCCATCTCTTACCCATCTCACCTGATTACTCTCTCCTCCTTAATTGGGAGCTCTCTGCTTCCTTTTCTCCAGCTCAAATCTTCTGCTCTGGTCAAACCTCAGCTATCCTTCCCCATGACTTATTCATCCTCCTCTGCTCCCTTCCTGACGCCACTCTAAATCCTGCCTCATCATCCAGGTACACTCACAACTGGGGCTTCCCCGGTGATTCAGCGTTAAGACTCCGTCTGCAATGCGGGAGACACGGGCTCAATCCCTGGGTCAGGAAGGTCCCCTAGAGAAAGAAATGGCAACCCACTCCAGTATTCTTGCCTGGAGAATTCCATGGACAGAGAAGCCTGGAGGGTAACAGTCCATGGGGTCGCAAAGAGTCAGACACGACTTAGAGACTAAACGACGACACTCACAACACCTTCCTGTCCAGGCACATCTTCCCTTGCTCATAACCTCTCTTTCATAACATAAGTTCCCTAATTGTTTCATAGGTTTAAGTCTTATTTCTTCAACCAATACTAAACTTTTTTGTATGCCTCTGAATTCCTACAGTGGGAAGCGCAGGTCTGAGAACGCAATAGGAGCTCAATAAATATTCATGCACCACATCCCTAAGAAATTATTCCTCCAAATCGGCTCATAAGGCAGCCAGAATATCACGTTATATTTGGAGGAGTGCATAGATCCCAGAGGAGCTGTGCCAACTTATATCCAAACCAGGGATTCAAACTCAAACATCTGCAGGTGTTATAAAGGACTAAAGAGTCTATGTGTCATAGATATAAGAAATGGCTAATTTTTCTCTCATCGCTATTATTCGTAAAACAACAGCTGGGCTGACATGGTTCAACACTGAAGAGACAGTAGGGAGTGATGGGGACTGTGGCAATGAAAAAGTCAATGTTTCAATTAAAGTTTCATTAATGGTTGCCATGCTGCAACACAGGCCTGGCATTGCCAGATAATCTGATTTTTCAAGAAAAAAACAAAAATTTGAATTTTTATATCACATACACCCCCATCCCCCACTTCATAAAAATCTATAGTGTGAAAGTGATAGTTGGTCAGTTGTATCTGATTCTTTGTGAACCCATGGACTGTAGCCCTCCAGGCTCCTCAGTTCTTAGAATTCTCCAGGCAAGACTACTGCAGTGCGTTACCATTCCCTTTTCCAGTGGATCTTCCCAACCCAGAGACTGAACCCGAGTCTCCGGCATCACAGGACAATCCTTTACCATCTGAGCCACCAGGGGCCCAACAAAGTACTGCTGCTGCTAAGTCACTTCAGTCGTGTCTGACTCTGTGCGACCCCATAGATGGCAGCCCACCAGGCTCCCCCATTCCTGGGATTCTCCAGGCAAGAACACTGGAGTGAGTTACCATTTCCTTCTCCAGTGCATGAAAGTAAAAAGTGAAAGTGAAGTCGCTCAGTCGTGTCCGACTCTTTGCGACCCCATGGACTGCAGCCTACCAGGCTCCTCCATCCATGGGATTTTCCAGGCAAGAGTACTGGAGTGGGTTGCCATTGCCTCCTCCCCAACAAAGTACAGTATAGGCCAAAACTTAGTGGGCAAACAAAAGGTATCTGCAGACCAAAGTGAGCCTGGAGGTTGCCAGTTCTCAGCCCCTGTTCTTTATGGTAAGCGGAGCTGACTGCTGGCCCACATTTTCTGCAAGTCTAGAACTGCTTTCTAATATTATGTGATTGCTAATACAGTGGTGAGTCATTAATGTTTTTACACATTCAAACACACACATGTACATACACATACACTCAAAACATATCCCATGAGATTAGTGTTGAAGAAGATAGAGCTAGAGAATATTTCAAACTTATTTCTAGGACTTGAGAAAACAGCTAGAACTTCAGACTCATAGGACATCTGTGTCATCGTAACTGTTGTTCCCAAGATGTCCCTAGGCTGGATGCAATGAATGATCCTGGGATGTACTTAGGACCCAGTTCTTTCCTTGGACCTGAAGGAACCCCTCTTTTCTCTTTGGGCCAAGCAGCAGCAGCAGCGTACACTTTCAGTTTGGAAGGACGTTCACACCCCAGCCTCTTAAAACTTTTGGATGATGAGAGGGAGAGAGAGAGGGAGCTACATTTGGAAAAGCCAGCGTTCCCAAGTGTACCTGTGTATTTGAACATGTCACTTCCCCATTTGTGAGTGATGTGATCTATATGGTCCTTCCTAAAACTTTAATGTGCAAATGCCTCCCTAGGGATCTTGTTAACATGTAGATTCTGATTTAGAGCATCTGGGCAGACCTGAGACTGCATTTCTCACATGCTCTGGGTGACGCCAAAGCTGCTGGGCTGTGAGCCACCCTTAAGTAGCTCAAGCCAAGTGGACCAAGAACAGGCTCTGGCTTCAGACCATCTGGGTTCAAGGGCATTGCCTGTTCAGCTAGCTGAATCTCCTGGGGAAATTCACTTGGTTAACGTCTTCAAGCCATGTTGGTTGCCTCGTTTTATGGGTACTGCCTATTGACATGATGTATTGGTAAAAACACAGGCTCTGTTGCCTGGCTATCTGGCTTGGGATTCTGGCCTTGGCTCCTCATGATGTGACCATGGGTAAGTGACTTCACCTTGCTGGGCCTCCAAATCCTCATGCATCAAATGGGGACTATGGCAGTACTGACCTCTTGGAGGTTGTTGTGAGGGTTAAAAGAGCATTAATGCGTGTAATTGTTTGGAACAGTGCCCGGCCTGTAATAAGCACCTCACAAATGTTGGCTGGAACCTGTGAGTGTGCTCTGTGAATTAAAGTACAAACAACTGCATTCCTTTTTGACCTAGAAAAGAAAACCTCTCCGAGTGAAGACTCCATCCCTTGCACCCGTGACCTCAGTTGGAGGGATTCATTCACCTACGGAGAGTGGGAAAGAGAGAACCCCTCTGGGCTGCAATCACTCTCGCTCCTCAGCACTCTGGCAGCCTCCACCAGGCCCCAGCTGGCCCCACTCATAGGTACAGTGACGGCATTCATCCACTGCCTTCCTGGGACCGGCCTGGGTTCAGGTTCTAGGGTCTTGGGAATGATTCCAGGAGGCTGTGGGTTGGGAGTGGGGGACCAGCCACAGCTACCTCAACCCTCTTTCTTCTTGCCCTGTTCTTCTCTACCTCCAACTGGGCTGAGTGAAACCATAAGAGTGGTGCCTCCAGAGCTACCAGAGGCCCCTAGGCTTCCTACAAGTGGCTCAAAAGAGACAGAGACTAGCAGAACACAGCTGTCACTAGAGCTGCCTTCTCCGTGCTGTGCGGGAGGCACGAGGGGCTGCCTCTGCAGGGGTAGGAGCTCCTTCTCTGGTCTCCATGGGAATCCCAACCTTCTGCTGTGTAGAGTGGGAAGTAGGAAGTCCATGAGAAATGAAAGTGAAAGTCGCCTCTGACTCTATGACGCCATGGACTGTAGCCCACCGGGCTCCTCTGTTCATGGGATTCTCCAGGCAAGAATACTGGAGTGGGTAGCTGATCCCTTCTCCAGGGGATCTTCTTGAGTCAGGGACCAAACCGGAGTCTCCTGCAAGGCAGGCAGATTCTTTACCATCTGAGGCACCAGGGAAGCCGGGGAGGGATGAGGTGTAGGGATCAAATTTCTGTGAGGCCCAGCCCTTATCTTTCCATGCAGCAAGGCTCATCCATCCATCCATGTATTCATTTAACATTCATTAAGTATTTCCTATGTGCCTCTGTCTGGAGAAGGCAATGGCAACCCACTCCAGCACTCTTGCCTGGAAAACCCCCTGGGCAGAGGAGCCTGGTAGGCTGCAATCCATGGGGTCACTAGGAGTCAGACATGACTGAGCGACTTCACTTTCACTTTTCTGCATTGGAGAAGGAAATGGCAACCCACTCCAATGTTCTTGCCTGGAGAATCCCAGGGACGGAGGAGCCTTGTGGGCTGCCGTCTATGGGGTCGCACAGAGTCGGACACGACTGAAGCGACTTAGCAGCAGCAGCAGCAGCATGTGCCTCTGTCTGACCGGAGAGAGGTCCTTAAAGAAGGTACAGTGGTTTATGTTTTCTAGAGTAAAATATTATCAATAAGCCACTAACTCTTATAAGTTACCTATTATCAACAGTTGACGATTTTAAAAACTAACCGAAGTATCTAGGTGCCTATAGAAGAGCTCATAAGGCAAGCTACATCTTATTGATAAGTTTTTCTCTCCTATACTCACAGGAAGTTCTATTTGTGCCACCCTTTCACAGTAAAGAGAATCATACGACCCTTGCCAACACCACTCTGCAGCATTCAGCTTTCTGTGGGATACTGTCTTTATGGAGGGGAGGAGAAAAGCTGCACCTAAGGAAAAACTAGAATCGTCTCATGCTGACAGCAAAGCCTTTCCCTGGAGAATCGCTTGGGAACATGGCTCCCAGATGAGAAGCATTATTCTGGTCCGTAACTTTGCATCCTCACCACCACACATTAGCGCACCTCACCTCCCTTCCAGCACAAGAACATACGTTCTCAGAAGGACCAGGATCAAGAGACAGTAAAGGAAGGAAAGAGAACCAGAACCAGAAAAGAGGTGGAAGAGAACGAAACGGGGCTGAAGAGGAAGGTGGAGGGCAGAAATCAGAGAAGAGGGGAGATGCAGAAAAGCGGTAACAGAAGGAAACGAGAAGCACGCTGAGGGATGCCTCGCCACGCTTCTCTTATCTAATTTAAAACTTCAAAGTAAGGCCATATACCAAAGGAAGCATGTGTTTTTTTCTCTGCTCAGACTCCTCTGGACAAGGATAAAGGGACAGAAATGAATTCCAGCCAAAGGCCTCTCCGTAAATGTTCCTTTTTGCCAGTTTTTCTCCTTAGTCCCTCTGTTTTGATTCAAGCCTTAGACCTTCTTCCTTAGTGCATTTTCTGAGTTGGACCTGCTAGCCTGGCCCTGCTGTTCCAAATGGTGGTTTGGGTCTGAGGCTACACAAGTTTCCTGTGGGAGGTTGTAAGACAAGGTGCATGTGGTAGGGGGAGTTTCTCTTTCTGAGTTTCACAAATAAGGCTTTCTATTGTCTCAGCCCTACAAACACTGGCTCAATTTCTTCTGCATACCATACCCCCTTGAAATAGAATATCTTGTTAGTACTTATTAGATATTCCAAAGAGAGGAGACACAGGCTCAAGCTACAGGTAAATCAGAGGTTCCAGGCTCAAAGTATAGGTAAAATCAAGGGTTCACAAATTATAGATGAAGAGAGTCACTAAGGAGGATCTTCTAGAGAGACCATGGACTGGTCTCCATTTAAAATGCACAATATTGCACATTCAATAAAAGCCAGACTATACGTATTTCAGAAAAGGTACCCAGCCTTCCAATTGGAAAGCTTTTCTGGACATCTTGCTTTGATTTAGGCTATCCTAGGGGAGGGTATTTTTCTTCACTGAAGCAGTTTTCAGACTGAAATGGTTGGAGGGCTAAAAAGTAAGTTCCTCAGTCATCATTGGTCAAGCCAAGGGTGAGTTATGTCCTAATTCTTGGTGATTTCAGTATCCACATAGATGATCTTTCCCATAACCTAGTCGCTCTCCTTGTCCTTCAACCCTCCTCAGCCACTGACCACCCCCCCATTTACCCTAGAGTTTGCCATTAATAACTGCACCCCACCCCATCATTTCTACTCTCCAACTATATACCATCTCCTATCTTTCCCTGAGTCCGATAATCCTTCAGCCCCACCAATCCTGCAATTTCTTGCTCATTCTGGGTTTTCATTATCCCTTCCGGTCCTCACATCCTCATTCCCTTCCCCTCCAGCCTAGATTCCATGATCCATCCTGAGTATCACGACTCTCTTGCAAGTACCCTCAGCGCCTTTGCACCTCTTCCACTTTATTAACTGACCAGGTCGAACTCTCTACCATGACACTAAACTTTTTTGGGGCTGCACTAGGTCTCAGTTGCGGTACCTGGGATCTTCGATCTTAGCTGAGGCATGCAGGATCTTTAGTTTTCAGCGTTCAGACTTAGTTGCAGGATCTAGTTCCCTAACAAGGGGTTGAACCCAGGGCCCCTGCATTAGGATCACTAGGGAGTTCCCCACACCACTAAACTTGCCTAGAGAAAAAATCACATGCCATACTACCCAGTTTCACCTCAACATTATCTCAGTTCTCAAGAGGGTCCTTAATATTGCCTGGAGCTCATACTATGTTCCCCTAATCTGCTGTCTCTGCTGAATGGCTATTTCACGTCTTCTCCTTTGGGTGGGAGGCTCCCCCAGGGCCTCCTGATGACCCAGCTTCCTATTTCACTGGGAACATAGTAGCAATTGAAAGAGAACTCCACCCTGGAGAAGGAAATGGTAACCCACTCCAGTATTCTTGCCTGGGAAACCCCATGGACAGAGGAGCCTGGTGTCACCGACTCAACAAACATGAATTTGAACAAACTCCAGGAGATAGCGGAAGGCAGAGGAGCCAGGTGTGCTGCAGTCCACGGAGTTGCAAAGAGTGGGACGTGACTTAAGAGACTGAATAACGATAGCCACACGTAGTTGCAAAGGAGGCTGGGAAACGAAGCCTCCACTCCGCATAGCCATGGGCCCAACACAAAATTAGATGCTCTGCCTCAGCAGGAGAAGGGATGAAGGGATGCTGGGGGCCTACTGGCAATCTCTGGCACGGAGAGATTTTAATATCTCTGAAAGGTCAGAGAAGTTGAAGACCTGAAGGAAAAACTCACAGAAGTCAGATAAAGCATGGGGAAAGTTGTGCAGACTAAGGGAAACAAATGGGTATAAGACTGAGGCTTCGCCCTGAGTAAGAAGCCTAATGGGTCAGTGTAGAGACAGCGAAGGAAGATCAGTGGGGAAGTTAGGATGTTGGTAGAAGGACAGAAAGCCAGGCAGAGCCTGGGAAGCCATGTGAATGGATTTAAGCTTTAAGTGTAATGGGAACCTTAGCATTTTAAATGGGAAGTGCTGTGATCCCATTTACATTTTTAAAAGGTCAAGCTGGCTGCTTCGTGACAATGATTTGGAAAGAGGGAGGCTAGGTGTGCCTGGACCAGCCAGGGAGCCATGGCAACCGAGTCCAGGCTGTCATGTACAAGACGGATCAGAGGGATGCGAGAAACAGGGAACATTTAATTTTTGCTTCCCCACCTCAAACAATTACTTTGTACAGACGTTTAGTTTCTTCTCTTTCATTTCCCAGCATGGAGCCCTGGAGTGATGATTTTTCTCCTCATTTAGGCAGGTTTTGGTCTGGTTGCAGTTTTAGCAGTTTTTGCACATCAACAGCAATATGCAACTTACAGCAAATAAAATAAATGGCTGAGATGCCAAACAGATGGAGTCACGCCCACTCCACCTCAGCAAAATCAGCATAAAGGGTTCTGCTCCCCAAACCCCTACCCCACCCTACCTCCCCCTTCTCTAGTTTTCCTTCTGGTGCCTTAATATGGGTCACATCCACCCAGTATAGCCACAGCTGTCCTTTTTCATATTTATATCTGCCTCTAAAGCTTTTGTTGCACCAGGAAAAATATAACAAGAAACAAGCTCTAAAACAAGAGTCTCACACTCTATTCTTTTCCTTCTGACCTTCATTTCCTCGATCCTGAAATGACTGGAGTTCCAGGAGCAGCAGAAAGACAGAGGACAAAAAGGGCAGCACAGGTAAGGGAGGGCACAGGGCGCCCGCATCTTGGAGAGTCTTTCTGCTCTGGAGACATAGGAACAAAATTCCTTCCAGCCCCCATCCCAACTTTTCTGTGCTGTCAGGACCACCATTTTCCTCCCGCACCTTGGTTCTAGTTCTTCTGGGATCTGTGGTCACCACAGTCTATTTGGCACCACATCACCCCAGTTTCTTTCTTTGAAATATTCTTTACATTCTTGAGTTCATTTCCAAGCCCACAGATCCTACCCTAGTCCACTTTATCATCTCTTGCCTGGGCCACTGCAACAATCTCCTGCTAGTTCATTCATTCATTCAAAAACACACATTGAGCACTCGGTAAGTGCCAAACACTGTTGAAGGCTTTGGAGTCACAGTGAAGAAAAAAACAGCACCCCATTCAGGGGTTTATAGTTTTTGGAGTCAAATGGGTAAATTTCCAAATCACATAACCTCTCCTTCCAGGCAACATTCAAAGCTCAAGACTGGGGTGCTCCTGTCTTGAGGGCACAAAGGCAGAACTCCCTCACTCCTCCTGGGAAGCTGTCCCGGAAGACCTGGGGTCTGTGCTGAGTCAGGGGATGAGTACAAGTGGGCTGGCCGAGGCGGATGAGGCAGGGATCCTAGAAAGACACACAGAGTCTGTGTGAGACAGCATGACACATTCTGGAGACTGCAGCCAGTTCCTGATGTATGTATTCTCAGGTTCTAGTTTGCCCTAAATCCACTCATTTTGGCATGGCTGATCCTGCATGAACTTTCCATCTCTTACCCATCTCACCTGATTACTCTCTCCTCCTTAATTGGGAGCTCTCTGCTTCCTTTTCTCCAGCTCAAATCTTCTGCTCTGGTCAAACCTCAGCTATCCTTCCCCATGACTTATTCATCCTCCTCTGCTCCCTTCTTCCTGACGCCACTCTAAATCCTGCCTCATCATCCAGGTACACTCACAACTGGGGCTTCCCCGGTGATTCAGCGTTAAGACTCCGTCTGCAATGCGGGAGACACGGGCTCAATCCCTGGGTCAGGAAGGTCCCCTAGAGAAAGAAATGGCAACCCACTCCAGTATTCTTGCCTGGAGAATTCCATGGACAGAGAAGCCTGGAGGGTAACAGTCCATGGGGTCGCAAAGAGTCAGACACGACTTAGAGACTAAACGACGACACTCACAACACCTTCCTGTCCAGGCACATCTTCCCTTGCTCATAACCTCTGTTTCATAACATAAGTTCCCTAATTGTTTCATAGGTTTAAGTCTTATTTCTTCAACCAATACTAAACTTTTTTGTATGCCTCTGAATTCCTACAGTGGGAAGCGCAGGTCTGAGAACGCAATAGGAGCTCAATAAATATTCATGCACCACATCCCTAAGAAATTATTCCTCCAAATCGGCTCATAAGGCAGCCAGAATATCACGTTATATTTGGAGGAGTGCATAGATCCCAGAGGAGCTGTGCCAACTTATATCCAAACCAGGGATTCAAACTCAAACATCTGCAGGTGTTATAAAGGACTAAAGAGTCTATGTGTCATAGATATAAGAAATGGCTAATTTTTCTCTCATCGCTATTATTCGTAAAACAACAGCTGGGCTGACATGGTTCAACACTGAATAGACAGTAGGGAGTGATGGGGACTGTGGCAATGAAAAAGTCAATGTTTCAATTAAAGTTTCATTAATGGTTGCCATGCTGCAACACAGGCCTGGCATTGCCAGATAATCTGATTTTTCAAGAAAAAAACAAAAATTTGAATTTTTATATCACATACACCCCCATCCCCCACTTCATAAAAATCTATAGTGTGAAAGTGATAGTTGGTCAGTTGTATCTGATTCTTTGTGAACCCATGGACTGTAGCCCTCCAGGCTCCTCAGTTCTTAGAATTCTCCAGGCAAGACTACTGCAGTGCGTTACCATTCCCTTTTCCAGTGGATCTTCCCAACCCAGAGACTGAACCCGAGTCTCCGGCATCACAGGACAATCCTTTACCATCTGAGCCACCAGGGGCCCAACAAAGTACTGCTGCTGCTAAGTCACTTCAGTCGTGTCTGACTCTGTGCGACCCCATAGATGGCAGCCCACCAGGCTCCCCCATTCCTGGGATTCTCCAGGCAAGAACACTGGAGTGAGTTACCATTTCCTTCTCCAGTGCATGAAAGTAAAAAGTGAAAGTGAAGTCGCTCAGTCGTGTCCGACTCTTTGCGACCCCATGGACTGCAGCCTACCAGGCTCCTCCATCCATGGGATTTTCCAGGCAAGAGTACTGGAGTGGGTTGCCATTGCCTCCTCCCCAACAAAGTACAGTATAGGCCAAAACTTAGTGGGCAAACAAAAGGTATCTGCAGACCAAAGTGAGCCTGGAGGTTGCCAGTTCTCAGCCCCTGTTCTTTATGGTAAGCGGAGCTGACTGCTGGCCCACATTTTCTGCAAGTCTAGAACTGCTTTCTAATATTATGTGATTGCTAATACAGTGGTGAGTCATTAATGTTTTTACACATTCAAACACACACATGTACATACACATACACTCAAAACATATCCCATGAGATTAGTGTTGAAGAAGATAGAGCTAGAGAATATTTCAAACTTATTTCTAGGACTTGAGAAAACAGCTAGAACTTCAGACTCATAGGACATCTGTGTCATCGTAACTGTTGTTCCCAAGATGTCCCTAGGCTGGATGCAATGAATGATCCTGGGATGTACTTAGGACCCAGTTCTTTCCTTGGACCTGAAGGAACCCCTCTTTTCTCTTTGGGCCAAGCAGCAGCAGCAGCGTACACTTTCAGTTTGGAAGGACGTTCACACCCCAGCCTCTTAAAACTTTTGGATGATGAGAGGGAGAGAGAGAGGGAGCTACATTTGGAAAAGCCAGCGTTCCCAAGTGTACCTGTGTATTTGAACATGTCACTTCCCCATTTGTGAGTGATGTGATCTATATGGTCCTTCCTAAAACTTTAATGTGCAAATGCCTCCCTAGGGATCTTGTTAACATGTAGATTCTGATTTAGAGCATCTGGGCAGACCTGAGACTGCATTTCTCACATGCTCTGGGTGACGCCAAAGCTGCTGGGCTGTGAGCCACCCTTAAGTAGCTCAAGCCAAGTGGACCAAGAACAGGCTCTGGCTTCAGACCATCTGGGTTCAAGGGCATTGCCTGTTCAGCTAGCTGAATCTCCTGGGGAAATTCACTTGGTTAACGTCTTCAAGCCATGTTGGTTGCCTCGTTTTATGGGTACTGCCTATTGACATGATGTATTGGTAAAAACACAGGCTCTGTTGCCTGGCTATCTGGCTTGGGATTCTGGCCTTGGCTCCTCATGATGTGACCATGGGTAAGTGACTTCACCTTGCTGGGCCTCCAAATCCTCATGCATCAAATGGGGACTATGGCAGTACTGACCTCTTGGAGGTTGTTGTGAGGGTTAAAAGAGCATTAATGCGTGTAATTGTTTGGAACAGTGCCCGGCCTGTAATAAGCACCTCACAAATGTTGGCTGGAACCTGTGAGTGTGCTCTGTGAATTAAAGTACAAACAACTGCATTCCTTTTTGACCTAGAAAAGAAAACCTCTCCGAGTGAAGACTCCATCCCTTGCACCCGTGACCTCAGTTGGAGGGATTCATTCACCTACGGAGAGTGGGAAAGAGAGAACCCCTCTGGGCTGCAATCACTCTCGCTCCTCAGCACTCTGGCAGCCTCCACCAGGCCCCAGCTGGCCCCACTCATAGGTACAGTGACGGCATTCATCCACTGCCTTCCTGGGACTGGCCTGGGTTCAGGTTCTAGGGTCTTGGGAATGATTCCAGGAGGCTGTGGGTTGGGAGTGGGGGACCAGCCACAGCTACCTCAACCCTCTTTCTTCTTGCCCTGTTCTTCTCTACCTCCAACTGGGCTGAGTGAAACCATAAGAGTGGTGCCTCCAGAGCTACCAGAGGCCCCTAGGCTTCCTACAAGTGGCTCAAAAGAGACAGAGACTAGCAGAACACAGCTGTCACTAGAGCTGCCTTCTCCGTGCTGTGCGGGAGGCACGAGGGGCTGCCTCTGCAGGGGGAGGAGCTCCTTCTCTGGTCTCCATGGGAATCCCAACCTTCTGCTGTGTAGAGTGGGAAGTAGGAAGTCCATGAGAAATGAAAGTGAAAGTCGCCTCTGACTCTATGACGCCATGGACTGTAGCCCACCGGGCTCCTCTGTTCATGGGATTCTCCAGGCAAGAATACTGGAGTGGGTAGCTGATCCCTTCTCCAGGGGATCTTCTTGAGTCAGGGACCAAACCGGAGTCTCCTGCAAGGCAGGCAGATTCTTTACCATCTGAGGCACCAGGGAAGCCGGGGAGGGATGAGGTGTAGGGATCAAATTTCTGTGAGGCCCAGCCCTTATCTTTCCATGCAGCAAGGCTCATCCATCCATCCATGTATTCATTTAACATTCATTAAGTATTTCCTATGTGCCTCTGTCTGGAGAAGGCAATGGCAACCCACTCCAGCACTCTTGCCTGGAAAACCCCCTGGGCAGAGGAGCCTGGTAGGCTGCAATCCATGGGGTCACTAGGAGTCAGACATGACTGAGCGACTTCACTTTCACTTTTCTGCATTGGAGAAGGAAATGGCAACCCACTCCAATGTTCTTGCCTGGAGAATCCCAGGGACGGAGGAGCCTTGTGGGCTGCCGTCTATGGGGTCGCACAGAGTCGGACACGACTGAAGCGACTTAGCAGCAGCAGCAGCAGCATGTGCCTCTGTCTGACCGGAGAGAGGTCCTTAAAGAAGGTACAGTGGTTTATGTTTTCTAGAGTAAAATATTATCAATAAGCCACTAACTCTTATAAGTTACCTATTATCAACAGTTGACGATTTTAAAAACTAACCGAAGTATCTAGGTGCCTATAGAAGAGCTCATAAGGCAAGCTACATCTTATTGATAAGTTTTTCTCTCCTATACTCACAGGAAGTTCTATTTGAGCCACCCTTTCACAGTAAAGAGAATCATACGACCCTTGCCAACACCACTCTGCAGCATTCAGCTTTCTGTGGGATACTGTCTTTATGGAGGGGAGGAGAAAAGCTGCACCTAAGGAAAAACTAGAATCGTCTCATGCTGACAGCAAAGCCTTTCCCTGGAGAATCGCTTGGGAACATGGCTCCCAGATGAGAAGCATTATTCTGGTCCGTAACTTTGCATCCTCACCACCACACATTAGCGCACCTCACCTCCCTTCCAGCACAAGAACATACGTTCTCAGAAGGACCAGAATCAAGAGACAGTAAAGGAAGGAAAGAGAACCAGAACCAGAAAAGAGGTGGAAGAGAACGAAACGGGGCTGAAGAGGAAGGTGGAGGGCAGAAATCAGAGAAGAGGGGAGATGCAGAAAAGCGGTAACAGAAGGAAACGAGAAGCACGCTGAGGGATGCCTCGCCACGCTTCTCTTATCTAATTTAAAACTTCAAAGTAAGGCCATATACCAAAGGAAGCATGTGTTTTTTTCTCTGCTCAGACTCCTCTGGACAAGGATAAAGGGACAGAAATGAATTCCAGCCAAAGGCCTCTCCTTAAATGTTCCTTTTTGCCAGTTTTTCTCCTTAGTCCCTCTGTTTTGATTCAAGCCTTAGACCTTCTTCCTTAGTGCATTTTCTGACTTGGACCTGCTAGCCTGGCCCTGCTGTTCCAAATGGTGGTTTGGGTCTGAGGCTACACAAGTTTCCTGTGGGAGGTTGTAAGACAAGGTGCATGTGGTAGGGGGAGTTTCTCTTTCTGAGTTTCACAAATAAGGTTTTCTATTGTCTCAGCCCTACAAACACTGGCTCAATTTCTTCTGCATACCATACCCCCTTGAAATAGAATATCTTGTTAGTACTTATTAGATATTCCAAAGAGAGGAGACACAGGCTCAAGCTACAGGTAAATCAGAGGTTCCAGGCTCAAAGTATAGGTAAAATCAAGGGTTCACAAATTATAGATGAAGAGAGTCACTAAGGAGGATCTTCTAGAGAGACCATGGACTGGTCTCCATTTAAAATGCACAATATTGCACATTCAATAAAAGCCAGACTATACGTATTTCAGAAAAGGTACCCAGCCTTCCAATTGGAAAGCTTTTCTGGACATCTTGCTTTGATTTAGGCTATCCTAGGGGAGGGTATTTTTCTTCACTGAAGCAGTTTTCAGACTGAAATGGTTGGAGGGCTAAAAAGTAAGTTCCTCAGTCATCATTGGTCAAGCCAAGGGTGAGTTATGTCCTAATTCTTGGTGATTTCAGTATCCACATAGATGATCTTTCCCATAACCTAGTCGCTCTCCTTGTCCTTCAACCCTCCTCAGCCACTGACCACCCCCCCATTTACCCTAGAGTTTGCCATTAATAACTGCACCCCACCCCATCATTTCTACTCTCCAACTATATACCATCTCCTATCTTTCCCTGAGTCCGATAATCCTTCAGCCCCACCAATCCTGCAATTTCTTGCTCATTCTGGGTTTTCATTATCCCTTCCGGTCCTCACATCCTCATTCCCTTCCCCTCCAGCCTAGATTCCATGATCCATCCTGAGTATCACGACTCTCTTGCAAGTACCCTCAGCGCCTTTGCACCTCTTCCACTTTATTAACTGACCAGGTCGAACTCTCTACCATGACACTAAACTTTTTTGGGGCTGCACTAGGTCTCAGTTGCGGTACCTGGGATCTTCGATCTTAGCTGAGGCATGCAGGATCTTTAGTTTTCAGCGTTCAGACTTAGTTGCAGGATCTAGTTCCCTAACAAGGGGTTGAACCCAGGGCCCCTGCATTAGGATCACTAGGGAGTTCCCCACACCACTAAACTTGCCTAGAGAAAAAATCACATGCCATACTACCCAGTTTCACCTCAACATTATCTCAGTTCTCAAGAGGGTCCTTAATATTGCCTGGAGCTCATACTATGTTCCCCTAATCTGCTGTCTCTGCTGAATGGCTATTTCACGTCTTCTCCTTTGGGTGGGAGGCTCCCCCAGGGCCTCCTGATGACCCAGCTTCCTATTTCACTGGGAACATAGTAGCAATTGAAAGAGAACTCCACCCTGGAGAAGGAAATGGTAACCCACTCCAGTATTCTTGCCTGGGAAACCCCATGGACAGAGGAGCCTGGTGGGCTATTACAGTCCGTGGGGTCGCAAAGAACTGGACATGAGTTAGTGACTAAACAGTAACAACAACAAAGTATGGACATGCTTTTTTGAAGCATTTTTATTCCGTTATCCTTCACTTCTTGACTTATTTTCCTGGTAATAAAGATGATAACTTAAAAAAAAGAAGAAAGAGAACTCCAAGTTCTCATGACCACCACTACCAGTCACCTAGAACCGACCAGCAGATCTAGATTCTCTCCTTGTTAATATAAAAGAATTGTCTTCTGCTGCTGCTAAGTCACTTCAGTCGTGTCCGATTCTGTGCGACCCCACAGACAGCAGCCCATCAGGCTCCATCGTCCCTGGGATTCTCCAGGCAAGAACACTGGAGTGGGTTGCCACTGCCTTCTCCAATGCATGAAAGTAAAAAGTGAAAGTGAAGTCGCTCAGTCATGTCTGACTCCTAGCGACCCCGTGGACTGCAGCCCACCAGGCTCCTCCATCCATGGGAGTTTCCAGGCAGGAGCACTGGAGTGGGGTGCCAATGCATGAAAGTAAAAAGTGAAAGTGAAGTCGCTCAGTCATGTCTGACTCCTAGCGACCCCGTGGACTGCAGCCCACCAGGCTCCTCCGTCCATGGGAGTTTCCAGGCAAGAGTACTGGAGTGGGGTGCCACTGCCTTCTCCTAGCTCTAAGCAAAGTCCAACTCTTCCCCTGTTGTACTGGGTCCCCTCCCACCTCACTACTCAAGGACATTGCTTCAGCAACTCTCCCTTCTCCCTTCATCATCAATTTGATTCTCTCTCTTAGAGGCTTCCCATCAGTAACAAACATGCTGGCATTTTCCCTTAACATAACTGCTATTTCTTCCATTTAAAACATGAAAAAAATAAAACAAAACCTCTTGGGCTCTCTGCCTACTCTGTTCCCCTTTAGTAAACTCCCTCAAAGGGTTTCCAATGTTTTGCTTCCCATTTTCTCTTGAACCCTTCCACTACAACACCAAACCTGATCTTCACATTGCTAAAGCCAACGGTCAATGAGTCCTCACCCCTCTGTTAGCATGTAACATATGTGATTTCTCCTGGAAACACTTCCTCACTTGCCTTCTAGAACACCATGCTCTCCTCTTTCACTGGCTTTTCTTCTCAGTTCCCTTTGCTAATTCATTCTCATCCACACCCCTCCACCACCACCATCATCACCATCTCCAAACACTAGAATTGCAGGACTCAGTCTTGGGTCTCTTCTAATCAAACCTCATGGTTCATACCACACAAAAACCAGTTACTCCCAAATGTATCTCTCTAGTCCAGAACACTGTGATCGCCAACTGCTTACTTGACAACTCCATTTGAATTTCTAATAGGCATCTCAACATGTCCAAAAAGAAAATCTCTCAATACTGACTTGCTCCCCACAAAGTCTTTTCTATCTTTGTAAATGGCAGCTCCATATTTCTACTTACTCAAACCTGGAGTCATCCTTTGACTCCTCTTTCTCTCCATCTCATTTCCAAACCATCAGGAAACACCTTTAAACTGCTTTCAAAATAGACACACAATCTGACACTTCTCAGAATTTCTACTGTTATCACCCTGGACCAAGCCATCATCATCTGTATTGTTGTAAAAGTCACCTAAATGAGTGGCTTGTTTCTAATATTACCCTCTTCAATTTCATGTGACCCCTTTTTTTTAAAGGTTGGCTTGATTTTTTTTTTTTTCCTATTGATGGTAACATACTTTTCCATGACTCAGATATTAAAGAATCTGCCTGAAATGCAAGAGACCCTGGTTTGACCCCTGGATCAGGGAGATCCCCTGGAGAAGGGAATGGCTAACCATTCCACTATTCTTGCCTGGAGAACCCCATGGACAGAGAAGCCTGGCAGGCTACAGTCCATGGGAATCACAAAGATTTGAACACGACTGGGTGACTAATACTACTTTTTCTACAGAACATTATTTTATTTTTTAAAAACATATTTATTTGGCTGAACCAGGTTTTTTTGCAGCACACAGGATCTTTAATCTTTAGTTGCAACATGTAGGATCTAGTTCCCTGATCAGGGATGGAACCTGAGCCCCCTGCATTAAGAACATGGAGTCTGAGCCACTGGGCCACCACAGAAGTCCCCAATGTGACCCTTTTAAGATCTTAGGCATGTCACTTTTCTGCTTAAAACCAACCTTCAAATGGCTTTCCATCTGTATTAAGGTAATGCTACTTCTGTAAGAAATAAGCCTCAATATATCAATGGCATAAAACAATCAACAGAACTTCATTTCTCACACACAGGAAAATTTCAAGAAGGGTGTCCTGTTCAGGGAGTGGTTCTTCAACAGGACCCTGAGCTCCTTTCATCTTGTGACTTGCCATCTGTGCTACACGGCTCCCAGGGTTGCCATAGAAAGAGCAAGAGCTTGGAGAATGGCCCATGGCAGGTTTGCATGGCCAGTACTGGAAGTAGTGGACATCATTTGGCCCAAGCTCTGGCACACTGCCATATCCTGAGAGGGGGGATGCTGGGAAATGTAGTCCAGCTGCGTCACAGAATGAAGAGGAAGCAGTTTGGTAAACAGCCAGTCTCTTCCACATTACTTCAATCATAGTAGCAGCTAAAGACTTTAAAAATGGCCTAAAGCCCTCTATGGTGTCCCTCTCATCTTCACTCCCATCCCTGCTATTACCTCCCTGATCTCATATCCTCTACTCTCCTCAATTACTTACCCAGCCACACTGACTTCCTGCTGCTGCTCAAACACTCCAAGCAGGCTTCAGAAGCTCAGGACCTTTGCTCTCACTGTTGCCTTTTCCTGGGATGTTCTTCACCAAAGTCAGATGTTCACTTACACTCATGTATTGTCTTCTTCACGAGCCTTCTCTGGCTACCCTCTTGACGACTGCAAACCACTCCTGATGGTCCTAATGTTTCCTTTTTCCTTTCCTGCCTATTTTTTGAAAAATAATTTATTTGGCTGCACTGGGTCTTAGTTGTGCCATGAGGGATCTTCCACTGTGGCCCACAGACTCTAGTTGTGGTATGCAGGCTCTGGAGCAACTGAGGCTCAGTAGTTGCAGTGCCAGGCTTTGGTTGCTCCTCGGCGTGTAGGATCTTAGCTCCGTGACCAGGGATCGAACCCGCATCCCCTGTATTGCAAGATGGATTCTTAACCACTGAGCCATTAGGGAAGTCTCCCTTCCTGCCTTATTTTATTCTGAAGCATCTATCACCACCTCTCATTCTATATATTTTGCTTTTGTATATTGTTTATAGGCCACATTCCAGAATATAGGCACCATGAGAGAGTTTGGGGCTCCCCTGGTGACTTAGATGGTAAAGAATCTTCCTGCAATGCAGGAGACCTGGGTTTGATCCCTGGGTCAGGGAAGATCCCCTGGAGAAGGGAATGGCTACCCATTCCAGTATTCTTGCCTGGAGAATTCCAATGGTGAGAGTTTTGTCTATTTTGTTCACTGCTGTACCTCCAGTGCCTAGAACAGTGTCTTGCACACAGGAAGCAATACATTTGCAGACTGAATGTTCAGTAGCACCATATGAGAACAGTTAGGATGTCTGAAGAACATTATCAGCCCTTTGAGGTTGACATTATCTGCTATAAACAGTCCTTCAGCGCTTCCCTTACAGTTTGATGGGAATTGGGTGCAGCTATGGTGATGTTTCTTGACATGTGTCTGCCCTTATGTCCTTTTCTTCCTCTACCGACTTTCTAACTCTAGGGCTCCCAAGAGGCCTAATCTGCTCTTCTCTCAGAAACCTCATGTGTTCTCATGGCTCCACCAGCTGCTGCCTGGCCAATGAGTCTAAATATCTCCTCCAGCCTACTGGTTCATTCTTTTTAGATGTTCTCCTATCACCTTAGACTCATCGTGTCTTTAATTCAACTCCGTTCCCCTATCTTCCATTCACCTAGCTCATTCTCCCAGTTTCCTACAATTAAAACTTTAAATTTTTGAGTGCTCCTTTTTCACTTCTTTCTTCCAAGCAGTCACTAAGACCTGGAAATGCTTATTCCCACTTTAAAAAATTATTTTGTATACAAGTGTTCATTTGCATTTCTCTTGCTTTGCCTAAGCCAAACCCTCATTCACAGGGAACCTCAGGGTTAAAGGGTGCCCCATCTCTGGCAGAGTCCCACTACCTTATCCAGCCTCTTCTGGGACACTTCCAAGATGGTGGCATTTCCACTAGGTAGCTGTTCCTTGAGGGCAGGGGCCATGTCCTATTCTTTGTGGGTTTACCAGCACCTAGTACAGTGCCTGACTTCAAGGAGGCATTTTCAAAATAATTTTTAAAGTGGCTCCTGATGCAGCCTATTCTATAGTTTACCTGTATGGAGATGCATCTCCCTGACAGAACACTTGCAACCTCATTCCATCTGCCACAAAGGCACAAGCTTAGAAACCTTCAGAAGAAGACCCACAATTCCCACTGCCTTCAGCTCAGGCTCCTCAGAGCTCAGGCTCTCCCCTCCCCATCCCCCCTTTTAATCTTCCTCATCCCCTACCTGACCTAAGAATTTACCTCCTACTCTGTCCCCCACATGCCTTTTTCCGGTTATTCCTTTTGCTAAATAGTGCTCAGGAATTTTTTAGTCCAGCCTTAGTCACACCTTCTTCGGAAGCCCTCTCTGGCTGTTACCAAGGGTTATGGCCACGCCTTTGAATTCCCAAAGCACTGGTCAACCTCTCACCTTGATGTTTAAAGTAAACTAAGTTGCTTTGTATTTAACTTTCTCATGGGCACACTACTTGTCTCAACTGGATTTTAAACTATAAAGGCTTTATGTGCAAAGAACACAGTAGGTTTATATTCCATTGACATTGCAAAGGTAGCAGTCCTTAGTGAAGCAAGTGAAAGTCACTTAGTCGTGTCCGACTCTTTGAGACCCCATGGACTGTATAGTCCATGGAATTCTCTAGGTCAGAATATTGGAGTGGGCAGCCTATCACTTCTCCAGGGGAACTTCCCAATCCAGGGATCTAACCTAGGTCTCCCGCATTGCAGGCAGATTTTTTACCAGCTGAACCACAAGGGAAGGCCAAGAATACTGGAGTGCATAGCCTATCACTTCTCCAGGGGATCTTCCCAACCCAGAAATTGAACGGGGTCTCCTGCATTGCAGGCAGATTCTTTACCAACTGAGCTACCCTTATTTAATTCTAATTTCATGACTTGAAAATGAATAAGTTAATGATTTCCTGTGTTCCTCTTCAATTGGGACATCATGTGGGTTCCAACCATTCAGTTCACTTAACATTATTAAGCATTTACTTTGAACTGGGCAGTAAGCTGAAAGATTCAGGTACAAAGATGGATAAAGGCAGATCTCTCTCCTGGAGCTTAGTCTGGAGGACAAATGGATAAACAGCGTTTTATAGCAAAATTTGTTCTTCCCAGGTGGCTCTAGTGGTAAAGGACCCACCTGCCAATGCAGGAGTCAAAAAAGAGGGCTCCATCCCTGGGTCAGGAAGATCCCCTGGAGGAGGAAATGGCAGCCCACTCCAGTATTCTTGCCTGGGAAATCCCATGGATAGAGGAGCTTGGCAGGCTATAGTCCAAGGGATTGCAAAGAGTCCAACATGACTAAGCATGCACGAACATACATACCAAAGATACAAAGTGTATTAAGGTAAATAAGGGAGGAATTGCTATGCCTAGCAAGGTCAGGAAAGGCTTTTACAGCTAACATCAAACGGATTTCTGTGAACTGGGACTTGNAATGTGACCCTTTTAAGATCTTAGGCATGTCACTTTTCTGCTTAAAACCAACCTTCAAATGGCTTTCCATCTGTATTAAGGTAATGCTACTTCTGTAAGAAATAAGCCTCAATATATCAATGGCATAAAACAATCAACAGAACTTCATTTCTCACACACAGGAAAATTTCAAGAAGGGTGTCCTGTTCAGGGAGTGGTTCTTCAACAGGACCCTGAGCTCCTTTCATCTTGTGACTTGCCATCTGTGCTACACGGCTCCCAGGGTTGCCATAGAAAGAGCAAGAGCTTGGAGAATGGCCCATGGCAGGTTTGCATGGCCAGTACTGGAAGTAGTGGACATCATTTGGCCCAAGCTCTGGCACACTGCCATATCCTGAGAGGGGGGATGCTGGGAAATGTAGTCCAGCTGCGTCACAGAATGAAGAGGAAGCAGTTTGGTAAACAGCCAGTCTCTTCCACATTACTTCAATCATAGTAGCAGCTAAAGACTTTAAAAATGGCCTAAAGCCCTCTATGGTGTCCCTCTCATCTTCACTCCCATCCCTGCTATTACCTCCCTGATCTCATATCCTCTACTCTCCTCAATTACTTACCCAGCCACACTGACTTCCTGCTGCTGCTCAAACACTCCAAGCAGGCTTCAGAAGCTCAGGACCTTTGCTCTCACTGTTGCCTTTTCCTGGGATGTTCTTCACCAAAGTCAGATGTTCACTTACACTCATGTATTGTCTTCTTCACGAGCCTTCTCTGGCTACCCTCTTGAAGACTGCAAACCACTCCTGATGGTCCTAATGTTTCCTTTTTCCTTTCCTGCCTATTTTTTGAAAAATAATTTATTTGGCTGCACTGGGTCTTAGTTGTGCCATGAGGGATCTTCCACTGTGGCCCACAGACTCTAGTTGTGGTATGCAGGCTCTGGAGCAACTGAGGCTCAGTAGTTGCAGTGCCAGGCTTTGGTTGCTCCTCGGCGTGTAGGATCTTAGCTCCGTGACCAGGGATCGAACCCGCATCCCCTGTATTGCAAGATGGATTCTTAACCACTGAGCCATTAGGGAAGTCTCCCTTCCTGCCTTATTTTATTCTGAAGCATCTATCACCACCTCTCATTCTATATATTTTGCTTTTGTATATTGTTTATAGGCCACATTCCAGAATATAGGCACCATGAGAGAGTTTGGGGCTCCCCTGGTGACTTAGATGGTAAAGAATCTTCCTGCAATGCAGGAGACCTGGGTTTGATCCCTGGGTCAGGGAAGATCCCCTGGAGAAGGGAATGGCTACCCATTCCAGTATTCTTGCCTGGAGAATTCCAATGGTGAGAGTTTTGTCTATTTTGTTCACTGCTGTACCTCCAGTGCCTAGAACAGTGTCTTGCACACAGGAAGCAATACATTTGCAGACTGAATGTTCAGTAGCACCATATGAGAACAGTTAGGATGTCTGAAGAACATTATCAGCCCTTTGAGGTTGACATTATCTGCTATAAACAGTCCTTCAGCGCTTCCCTTACAGTTTGATGGGAATTGGGTGCAGCTATGGTGATGTTTCTTGACGTGTGTCTGCCCTTATGTCCTTTTCTTCCTCTACCGACTTTCTAACTCTAGGGCTCCCAAGAGGCCTAATCTGCTCTTCTCTCAGAAACCTCATGTGTTCTCATGGCTCCACCAGCTGCTGCCTGGCCAATGAGTCTAAATATCTCCTCCAGCCTACTGGTTCATTCTTTTTAGATGTTCTCCTATCACCTTAGACTCATCGTGTCTTTAATTCAACTCCGTTCCCCTATCTTCCATTCACCTAGCTCATTCTCCCAGTTTCCTACAATTAAAACTTTAAATTTTTGAGTGCTCCTTTTTCACTTCTTTCTTCCAAGCAGTCACTAAGACCTGGAAATGCTTATTCCCACTTTAAAAAATTATTTTGTATACAAGTGTTCATTTGCATTTCTCTTGCTTTGCCTAAGCCAAACCCTCATTCACAGGGAACCTCAGGGTTAAAGGGTGCCCCATCTCTGGCAGAGTCCCACTACCTTATCCAGCCTCTTCTGGGACACTTCCAAGATGGTGGCATTTCCACTAGGTAGCTGTTCCTTGAGGGCAGGGGCCATGTCCTATTCTTTGTGGGTTTACCAGCACCTAGTACAGTGCCTGACTTCAAGGAGGCATTTTCAAAATAATTTTTAAAGTGGCTCCTGATGCAGCCTATTCTATAGTTTACCTGTATGGAGATGCATCTCCCTGACAGAACACTTGCAACCTCATTCCATCTGCCACAAAGGCACAAGCTTAGAAACCTTCAGAAGAAGACCCACAATTCCCACTGCCTTCAGCTCAGGCTCCTCAGAGCTCAGGCTCTCCCCTCCCCATCCCCCCTTTTAATCTTCCTCATCCCCTACCTGACCTAAGAATTTACCTCCTACTCTGTCCCCCACATGCCTTTTTCCGGTTATTCCTTTTGCTAAATAGTGCTCAGGAATTTTTTAGTCCAGCCTTAGTCACACCTTCTTCGGAAGCCCTCTCTGGCTGTTACCAAGGGTTATGGCCACGCCTTTGAATTCCCAAAGCACTGGTCAACCTCTCACCTTGATGTTTAAAGTAAACTAAGTTGCTTTGTATTTAACTTTCTCATGGGCACACTACTTGTCTCAACTGGATTTTAAACTATAAAGGCTTTATGTGCAAAGAACACAGTAGGTTTATATTCCATTGACATTGCAAAGGTAGCAGTCCTTAGTGAAGCAAGTGAAAGTCACTTAGTCGTGTCCGACTCTTTGAGACCCCATGGACTGTATAGTCCATGGAATTCTCTAGGTCAGAATATTGGAGTGGGCAGCCTATCACTTCTCCAGGGGAACTTCCCAATCCAGGGATCTAACCTAGGTCTCCCGCATTGCAGGCAGATTTTTTACCAGCTGAACCACAAGGGAAGGCCAAGAATACTGGAGTGCATAGCCTATCACTTCTCCAGGGGATCTTCCCAACCCAGAAATTGAACGGGGTCTCCTGCATTGCAGGCAGATTCTTTACCAACTGAGCTACCCTTATTTAATTCTAATTTCATGACTTGAAAATGAATAAGTTAATGATTTCCTGTGTTCCTCTTCAATTGGGACATCATGTGGGTTCCAACCATTCAGTTCACTTAACATTATTAAGCATTTACTTTGAACTGGGCAGTAAGCTGAAAGATTCAGGTACAAAGATGGATAAAGGCAGATCTCTCTCCTGGAGCTTAGTCTGGAGGACAAATGGATAAACAGCGTTTTATAGCAAAATTTGTTCTTCCCAGGTGGCTCTAGTGGTAAAGGACCCACCTGCCAATGCAGGAGTCAAAAAAGAGGGCTCCATCCCTGGGTCAGGAAGATCCCCTGGAGGAGGAAATGGCAGCCCACTCCAGTATTCTTGCCTGGGAAATCCCATGGATAGAGGAGCTTGGCAGGCTATAGTCCAAGGGATTGCAAAGAGTCCAACATGACTAAGCATGCACGAACATACATACCAAAGATACAAAGTGTATTAAGGTAAATAAGGGAGGAATTGCTATGCCTAGCAAGGTCAGGAAAGGCTTTTACAGCTAACATCAAACGGATTTCTGTGAACTGGGACTTGTATCGTCATTCACAAGGCAGAAGATTTGGAAAACGAGCTCACTGTCGGTTGATAATGAAAGGGCTTCCCTGGTGGTTCAGACAGTAAAGAATCCGCCTACAAAGCGGGAGACCTGGTTCGATCCCAGGGTTGGGAAGATCCCCTGGAGGAACGGCAATCCACTCCAGTATCTCGCTTGGAGAATCCCCATGGACAGAGGTCACTAATGGTCGGATAGGACTGAGCGACTAAGCACAGCACAGAGAGATATGAAAGGGCGAGCAGCTGGAAACATCTAGATGATGACAGTCATAGCACAGGGTACGTACCCATCTGGGCGGCAGAGCTGAAGGGAAAGAAGTGGGTAGGGCTGTTCAACATACTTGGCGAATGATTCAATTAATTTGGCCCTGGTTTCTTGTGGGCATGAAGATAACTAGGATAATTTAAGAAGCCCTGCGGAGGCCGAGTCACGCTCTGCGAACCGGTACGTAGCGGCCAGACAGCCGCGCCCACACGCCAACCTGAGGAAGGGGTTACAACCCGCCAACTCCACAGGGCGCAGGACAGAAGCTGGGCGGGAATCCTGTCCACGCAACCCGGCGCGCTCGCGGGGACGTGGCGCTTTCCAGCCAATCCCTACTACGCAACCGGGGGGCCAATGGCTGCCCGGGGAAGCTGCGCGTTGGCCCGGGCGGGCTGGCTGATGATTGGTCTGGAGGCTGCCGTCGTGGAGGACAGCGGCGGGGCGCGGAGCCGCTTCCGGCTGGGCGGGGCTTGCGCGCCGGAGCTAAGCCGGTGGGAGAGCGGCGGCAGCGGCAGCCTGGGCAGTGGGTGCGACGGAGAGAGGTAGGTCCCACGGTGCACAGTCCCTCCGCCGCCGCCGCCTCCCTCTTCACTTCTTTCTGTCTTCTGGGCCTCGCTCTCGGCGTGGCAGGGCTTCTTTGGCTCAGGGTCCCCGTTTCTGCCCTCTTGTGGTTCTGGGGCCTGAGACTGCTCGTGACTGCCCGGCCCTCGGCGTGCAGCCTGGATTGGAGGCCGCCGCTCGCCTTCCCGCGCGCTCTGGGAAGGGGCCTGGGGCCCTGAGAGCTCCGGCTCCCCGCTCTGCGTCCTGTGGGGGTACAGTTTTGTTCCTTGCTTGCCACGTCCTCTGGCCGTGGGCCCCGCCAGTCACCAGGTCTCTCATCCTGAAGGGTCACGCTTGTTTGTCTCCTGAAGGTCGGAGGGCAGTCAGATAGCGTTATTGTTACAGCTCCGTGCCGCTTCCCACGCTTGGGCCTGCTGGTGTCCGCCAGCCCCGCCCCAAGGCCACATCCCGAGAGGATATCTGCATCTGCCAAGAAAGTCGTGTTCGCTGACTTTGAGGGTGTAGAAACGAGGGAGGAAGAAAGCATGCAGACCCTATGTAATTTTTTTAAGAAAGTTGTCTATAATTTTAAAGAAAAGACGAATATCTCTAGCATGTTTGGCTGCATGCCTCGGTCAGCGACGGAAAATAGTTTTTAAAAACTCCAATAAGGTACTGTATTATTACATGGTTTTGTTGCTTCTAGCCCCAGATTCTAGTTCTGATTTTTAGCATGCTGAGTTCATAAGTAAACTTAATTCCCTACAGCTGCCCTGATCGAGTCGAGTGCTTTTCAGTTCCGAAAGCTGCTTTTGCTTCAAGGCAAAAAGCTCCCTGGATCCCCTGCTAAAACTTTAGTAGGAGTTTTGATCTGAAGTCCTAAGTGTATAAAGTCCCAGAATAATGTCCTTGAGAACTGAATTGCACTCACTTCCAGGCATGAACCATAAAATAAGCAAGAGTTGGAAATAAGGTTTCTTATGATTTGCTTTTGTAGCTGAGAGGTAGAGAACCATAGGATTTCTGATAACTTATTTTTTTGCTATAGAATGGAACTTGACACAAGGCACATGCACGTTTGACCTCATTCGGTAGATTTAGTTAACCAAGGACCAAACGATGGTCATCGTTGAATATCTAGTACTATTGCGGCTCCGCAGATAACCTGTAAATTGTATTTGTGTGGAGAGATTGTATTTGTTTTTGTATTTGTTTATCTTGGCCAAAATCTGAGATTTACAGGGATTCAGGGGTATCCAACAGGACTGTTTTGAGAATCACTAGGAGAAACACAAGCTAACAAAGATGGATCGAGTATGCCTGAATGGCTACTAAACTTATAATCATCACTGTTAATGTAATCACTTGCCTGCATTTATCCAGTGATGTGTCAAAAGATACTCAGGGCATTTTCTGTACATTGCATCAGTACGAGAGATCAGTTCATTGATTTTAACACATGTTTTCCTCTGTGTGTGGCACATGCATGGTTGTGCCAGTGGTGTTGGAAGCACGGAGGTGTAGCCAGGAATAGCCATTGGAGAAGCTTGCTAGGCCATAAGGTCCTAGTTCCAGTCTTTCTATGAACTCTTAAATATGGCTGTTGTTGATGTTGTAATTTATGTATTAGAGTTAAGACAGCTGAAATAGCACTTTTTTTTGTTGCTGGCTGATGACCAGATCCAGTAAGGGGAACTGGGGGATGGGGAGCACTGGTGGCAGGCAGGAGCTATATTGTTGCCAAGTACAGTCCAACTAATGCCAGAAAATGTGTTGGTATACAAAAAGCACAAGACACAGTGTTAGAGATTACGGGGATGGATGCTCAGTCAGTCATGTCTGACTCTTTTCAACTCTGTGGGCTGTATCCCACCAGGCTCCTCTGTCCTTGGAATTTTCCACTCAAGAATTCTGGAGTGGGTTGCCCTTTCCTTCTGCAAGGAATCTTCCCGACCCAGGGGTCAAACCAGCAACTCCTGCATCAGCAGGCAGATTCTTCACTACTGAGCCACAGGGAAGTCCGTTAGGGATTATAGATGAGTATTAATGTATATTTAGCTGAGATCCCTGCCTTCCTAAAGTAACATCTAAAGAGGAGCTAAGGAGACAACTTGAGATAACCTATGATCATTATTGTGGAGTGGTACAAACAAGTTCTATAAAGTTCTTCAGAGGAATATATACAGACCACTTGAAGCTGGAGTGATCATAGTAGATAGGTCTTTTCATCTAGGATTTTAAATTGTTTATTTACATTTGGCACTAAAGGAAAGTTGAGCTAAAATAACTAGCAAATTCCCAATAATTTTGTGCGTGTTACATATGCACAGCAAAATTACAACTAGAAACCAAAACTCTTGCCCCTACATTTTACATAGCTTTCCTTTGGCAGTTACTAATTTATTGAAGTGTCATCAGCCAAAAGGAAACCTTCATTCTCCCAGGGTTTCTCGAATTTATTTCTTAAGGAAATTTTTTTTACTCTGTAGCAAGAAAAATTTTAAGTTTGCACTGAGTTGCTTTGGTTATAGAATTAATGAAACCTAAGTAGTAACCATTTCAAAGCTTTTCTCCTACAGCCAAATTTTGCACTTTTATATACTTGGCTAGCTTATAAATGTATACCCTCAGTCACACAAATGATTTAATGAGAATGTATTAAAGAACAGTTTGTTCCATTGATTGCTAGAGAAATGCTGAATAAATGGTTTGTCATTATTATAACTCTCATCAAATCATGAAGGGTGAAGTTACTACCCTAGTATGATCCATTGGTGGTACTAAAGTCTGGAAGTGAAGAATGTCAGGTAGATCCCCAGGTGGCTTTAATTCCTAGACCTTATAACAAGAACTTTAGTATTGTTAAATTGCTATCAGACTCTTGCCCTCAATTCCCAATTGAAGTAGACACTTAAATATTGAGATTCTGCTTTTGCTGCACTATAGAGGAATGCTTCCCCCTGCCCACCCCCCCCCA
>SJYX01019345.1:48739-83663 GCA_006410675.1 Oreotragus oreotragus | reverse complement strand
CCCAATATCCAACTCACAGAACTGGAATTTTACCACCACGCCCATTTCTCCCACTGTTAACACTGAGCAATGGGTCTTTGGTCAACTAGAATAACTGTGGGGTCACTCACTGTTAATGTTCTTGAGAAGCTGAATTTAATCCAAACCTCTAAATTTCCCTGAATCAACTTAATTTTAACTGTTCTGTAACCAGTGCATTTTTATTAAAAATGATTGGGAAGAAAAGGAGAAATGGCAAGAATTTAAAGCTTCCAAAATTTTTTTTGAATGGGTAAAACTGATTCTTAAGGCTATCATTGTTACTGAAAGAAATTCAAGTTTATGCTGTTACCTCTCTCTCCTTATAAATTTACTGGAACAAGTCATGAAAATAACTTTGTAGGAAACCATTATGGCTGACATAGTGCAAAAGTATGGTAGTAACTTGATACCTTTTCTGTTCTAGCCCTTTATTTATGTCTCTAACATGGCACAATGAAATAGAAATATAATACAAGCCACATATGTAATCTTAAATTTACAGGTGAGGGACTTCCCTGGTGGTCCAGTGATTAAGATTCTGCATTTCCACTGTCAGAGGGCATGAGTTCAGTCCCCAGTCAGATTCCTGACTATGGGGGGGATTTTTTTTTTTTAAGTGAATTTTTACAACAAGGGGCTTCCCAAGTGGCACAGCGGTAAAGAATCTGCCTGCCAATGCAAAAGACGTGGGTTCCATCCCTGGGTTGGAAAGATTTCTCGGAGGAGGAAATGGTAACCCACTCCAGTATTGCTGCCTGGAAAATCCCGTGGATGGAGGAGCCTGGTGGGCTACAGTCCACAGGGTCACAAAGAGTCAGACATGACTCAGCGACTGAACATTTATTAATAAAGCATGTGAAATTAAATAATTTAGTTAATCCAGTACATACAAAAGTACCATTCTTTTATCATAAAGTGTTTCATACCACATCCTTAATTCACACTAGCCATGTTTCAAGTGTTTGGTAGCCACATGTAGCTCTCATCCTGGACAGTCAGGTCTAGTTTTCTGGTTTTGTTTTTCTTTTAAGAAAAAATATTAATGTAGTCAGACATGACTTAGCAACTGAACAGTATCAACAATTAAATGTTACCCTTGGTGAGGGAGGGGCAGAATTTGAATGAGAAACTTACAAGTCATTTGAAAAATAGGAGTGGGAAGATGTATTTTTCACAACCATTGATTTACCTTTAGATCATGTGCTACAGTCCTTGCTCAGAAAAGAAAAAAACAAGAAAAATCTGAAACAACCTAACCTACCACCTGAGATAAATTAGAAGAAAAAACAAAAGCTAAAGTCAGCAAAGAAAGAAAGTGTTAGTCGCTCTGTTGTGTCTGACTCTTTGCAACCGCATGGTCTGTCCTTGGGATTCTCCAGGCAAGTATACTGAAGTGGATTGCCATTCCCTTCTCCAGGGGATCTTCCCTGACCCAGGGATCGAACCTGTGTCTCCCGCATTGCAAGCAGATGCTTCTTTACCATCTGAGCTACCAGGGAGGATGGGTAGAGTCAGCAAAAGGAAGGATATAATAAAGATCAGAGGCAGTAGAGATTTAAAAATAGAAAAAACCAAAAGCCTTTTTTTTTTTTTCCCCTATTCTTTGAAAGGGTAGACAAAATTGATAAACCTCTGGTCAGGCCCATCTAGATCATGCGGTAAAAAGCCATATAAGCAAGCTATCGTGATGGAGAAAGAAAAGGGTCTGTTAGCTTTCTATTACTTGGTTTCAGTTTGGTTGAAAAGAGAAAGATGCTTCAGAAATAACTGTGCTGATGTAGTTCTTCAGGAGCCTTGTATAAGTTGTTCTATATTTTTCTCACATCTTTCCACATTATATGTCCTTTGTCTTGGGAGATACCCTTTGTTTCTAATGGACATTTTTATATGTATGGATTTAAATAAATTTGTTAGTCTTTTTTAGCGTTTGTATTCATAAAACAAGAGCCCTTTTGTTAAAGTTTCTAACAGCCAAGGGGGCTTCCTCAGTGGCACTAGTGGTAACGAACCCACCTGCCAGTGCAGGAGAAGGAAGAGACACAGGTTCAGTCCCTGATTTGGGAAGATCCCCTGGAGGAGGAAATGGCAACCCATTCCATTATTCTTGCCTGGAAAATTCCACGGACAGAGAGTCAAACTCTGCTAAGCACAAGCACGAACAGCCAAGAGTTGATATACATGGGCACGAAAAAAATATTTTTAAATGTCTGCTAAAGTACAGATTTTTCATTGTCCGCTGCAGAGAGATGAAGGTGAAACCATTGCTTTGTCTGGTAGGTAGTCCTTGGTTCGGACAGAGAGTCAAACTCTGCTAAGCACAAGCACGAACAGCCAAGAGTTGATATACATGGGCACGAAAAATATATTTTTAAATGTCTGCTAAAGTACAGATTTTTCATTGTCCGCTGCAGAGAGATGAAGGTGAAACCATTGCTTTGTCTGGTAGGTAGTCCTTGGTGATGATTTTAGGCACTTTCATCAGTAGTGAAACCCAGATTGCAGGGAGACAGTAGGTGGTGTGGAAACAGAGACGAGTTCCTGGCCACCGTGTGGGTGAAGGAACAGGGAAGAGCACGCTTGAAGTAATATGCGGTCTGAGAAAGACTGATTTTGGATTAAGAAGACCTGAGAAGTATTGATTGACAGAATGAAGGAACCTGTAGAGGGGCAGGATTGAGTTTAATTGTGAAGGGAAAGGATAGTGAGATGGATAAATGATAAAGCTGAATCACTTGGCTTTTACACGGATGTTCTTCTTTCATCACTGTATCAAGATGTTAAGTCTCAGTCTTAAATGTAGTTTTCCTTCTAAATCACAATGAGTCAATCTGTTACATTTCTGTATGTTACACTGTATCAAAACTTTACACAGTGTCCCTCCCAGGCCTGATAGTGTTCCCAGGTTTAAGCATTAATTTATATTATAACAATGGCGGCTTGCGAAAGCTGTCAGGGTATTATGCAAGAGTTGGTAGGCTGTTATTCTGGGGATGTAATTGGTCATTTATAAAATTTTCCTAAATGTGAGGCCAGCTTGTTAATAGGCATAAGGAAGATACTGTTGCTGTGACTCTTGATTTTTACTTGATTCTGTAAGCCTTTAACATCATAGCTATCATTTGAATATGTCACAGAATAACAGCATAAAACTCATTCCTTATCTCTAAAGAATTTTATTTATCTAAAGAATTATTTGTAGTTTGCAGTGAAAGTTTCATTTTGTCCTAAAATAAAGAGATACTCACTGTGACGTTTGAGAGAGCCACTAAATCTAATTTTCTCTCTACTGTTCCACTGATCTGATTGATTAGTTCAATTATTGAAGTAGCCTGGAGTGCTTTTCTCCTTGGGCAGTGTTATTTTACTTGAAAAAAATGTATGCTACCTAACAATGAAAATAATTTTTATCATATTGTTTAAAAAGTACACACAAAAAAGGTAATGTACTCATTTAGAAAAAGGAAGATAGCACAACAGAGGACAGTATTAAAGTTTACTCCATCCCAGCCTCACCACCCCATCGCCATCTCTTCTTCAGCCTAGGGTGGTGTTGCTATTTATAGATAGATGTTTATCCTTCCACACCAGTTTCATGCATATATGTTATATTTTATACAAATATAAGCAACCTGGAGAGGTTAGTTGATGTTTGCTTTTTCTATGAATGAGATCTTGACATTGTTTTGCAACATGCTTTTGTTGTTTTCATAGACTTTTCTGGAATGTACAGTCACTATACCTACTTTGTGGTGGTTTAATACGTATTTACTAATTCTTTGATTTAGTTAATTTTTCATTTTTTAATCATAAAATATCATCATCGATTAGAGCATCTCTGTATATGAATTTGGGTGTTTTGATGGAATAGCATGAAAAAGAACATTGATAAGCTTTCAGAAGCATGTGCACGCATGCACGCTCAGTGTCCATAGGTTCGCTTTCTGTGTCCATAGGTTCGCTTTCTGTGTCTGCTTATAAAATGGATGTTCCTTGTAATTCCTTGTTCCTATAATTCCTTGTCAGCCTACAATCAGATGAAGAAAAGTGGTGAAAATTTCTCAGAGTAAAACTAGAAAATCTCATATTCTAGCATACTTTTTAATGGGTTAAATTTAGGATAATGTCAAATTGATAATTTTACTGGGTCTGAGCTTTTAATCTCCTGTTTTAATTATTAAGCATACTGAGTGAACTACTTTTCTTTTTTCTTTAAGATCTGATTATCATGGACCTGCGACAGTTTCTTATGTGCCTGTCCCTGTGCACGGCCTTTGCCTTGAGCAAGCCCACAGAAAAGAAGGACCGTGTACATCATGAGCCTCAGCTCAGTGACAAAGTTCACAATGATGCTCAGAGTTTTGATTATGACCACGATGCCTTCTTGGGTGCTGAAGAAGCTAAAACCTTTGATCAGCTGACGCCAGAGGAAAGCAAGGAAAGACTTGGGTAAGGTGCCAGCTCTCAGGGGGCTAGTTAGAATAGTGACCTTTCTTTATAAATCAACTCATTCTTTTTTTTCTCTTCTATCTCAGTCACCCAGTAAAGCTGTACTGAGCTACATCTGCTAAAAGCTAACCACAGAATTGCTACCGCTAAAATTTAATCTCTTTCCTCATTTCTCCACTGAATAACAGTTTTAACCTCATTCTACAAATCAAAGTCATTTTTGCATTAAAGTGCCAGATACTGTAGGACTCAGCTTAAACCACATCATCTTGATCCCAAAGGAACATCACATGGGGATTTTCTCAACACTGTTGCTTTTAATTTTTAAAAACAGTCTGTGACCTCTTTGTTGTTGACCATGCCAAGTCTTTGAGTGGATAATAAACTTCAAATTAGACCCCTGGACTGACTAATTTATGTAGTTTATGATTTCCAAGGATGTCCTTCACCCTCTTTGGTACATTCTCAGGTATTTGCTTAATTAAAACCAAAACCAAATCAACCTTGGCTTTCAGAAGGTTGTATTAAGCTGTGATCTTAATGTCAGAGTCTACGTTGCTCTTGCAGTAAACAGCTGGGCCATAGTCAGGTTCTGTGGCTGTCTCTGAAGGCATCTTTTTACCTAAATAGTTGATTTGGTAGAATTCCAGCTGATTATTTCTGAGGGTCTAAGAATGTCTTTTTTAGTTCTTTCAAAGGCTTGTTTTTTAAGGAAATGCAGGTTAATTGGTGAACATTTTCTCCTCGTTGAATAGTGACCATCTGTGTAGCTTTCTGAACTAAATTTAACAGAGTTGTCTGAAAAGTTACACCCCATAGGGGTTTCCAGAAATATTTTCCCCATGGATAGTGCTGTGATTAGAAGACATTATAGGGTTTGCTTTGAGTGGTACTTCAGAATAAATTTATTCTTTCAGTGAGTTATCTGCCAACTGAAGGATATAATATTCTTAAACACTGACAGAAATAATCAAAAGATTTTGCCATGTAGAATGAGAAACTTTCCCAAAACATTGAAAATAAAGAAAACAAGTGCATCAGAGATAGTCTTCTGTTAGGTTGAAGGACTGTGCTCACTTTTAATCTCTTAACTGTGCTAACATTCCAAGCTGAAAGTAGGGGTGCATTTTCAACCTTACCCCAAGCTGAAAGTAGGGGTGCATGAGGGTGTTCTCAATCTTCATGTCCTGCCTGTTAATAACGTGCATGTCCAGCCTAGATTTTGGTCTGCACACATCTCTGCAGATGTACCGTCAAATAACAAAGGGCCTCTAGAGTTGGTGTCAGTCGGTGTTCTGGCCCTGTGCAGGTATTGGAATTGCTCTGCTAACAGCCTTCAGTAGACAAAAAAATGTTTCTTTTAGTCCTCAGTAAATATCAAAAGTTCAACACGTGCACAGACTCCATATTTGATAAGAATAAGATGGTTAAAATGATGTTTTTCCTGGAATGTGTGAATAAACCAAGTCTGGTTTGCTTCTCCCACATGTGGAGATAATAACAAATAGCCCATTAATAAGGTGATATACTGTTGAAAGCAAGAATTCCAAGTGAACTTTTTTTTTCCTTTAAATTAGCTTACTATGGCATTTTTGAACATTGGTATGTGACTGTACACCAGAGGTTGGGTATGACAATTTCCCCTTTCCATCTATCTAGGAGGCCAGTAATTATTAGGAAATAAGATCATTGTTTATACCTCTAGTTGCAAAAATTCACTACTATTTTTAGTAAGAATATCTAAAAAGCTACAGGAAGCACTTAAAAACAATGTTAACATCCAGGTTTTAGTTTCTTTTTCTTATGAATAATCGAATAGAACATTTTTTTCTTGTGTGTGTATTTTCAACCTTACCCCACCCCTAAGCAGTCTAAATATACTTAATTTTCATTTATGTGTCCTTCACATGATGATTTATCCAATTTGAGGTGGTAGTCCTTAGTAAAGTTTTCATTTATTTTGATATAGAAATGAAGTAGAGCGGTTCATTATCCTTTTTTGGGTCATAGGCCCAATTCCTTTGGCAGTCTAATGAAAGCTCAAGTGCAAGTATATGAATATATATAAAATTTTGCATGCTAAAAATTTCTGGAATATTTTGAACTCTCCTGGAATCCTTTTATTGACCTAGGTTATTAAAAAGCCAAAGGATTTGGCTTTACGCCTTTTGAAATGTCGAGGCATATGTCACCTCTTAGAAATGACATAATATCCACTTAAGTGCATTGTGTCTGTCCTAGAGTAAATGCTTACTTAGTGGCATCATGCATTTGTAGGATTCTCCAGTGTCATAGAAATACAATACCATTAGCTTTATAAATTAACATGGGCTTTTAAAGATCAGAGTTTAGAGCTTCATGCCAAAAATAGGCCCTGCCCACTTCCAGTGTACTTTGACAACTGCCTGCAGGCGGATAACTAGAGAGATAAGGATAGCTTTTTTATTTTTAAATGGTTGCGTGGTTATTTTTACTGTTGTTTTTAAGATATGTGACAGATGATACGTGGCCCACAAAGTGAAAAATATTTATCTGACTTTTTCAGAAAAAGTTTGCTAACGTCTGAATTGAACCATTTGGGATATTTCTGTTGGGATGAATAGAATAGCATTCAGACAACTTCTTTAGGAAAAGCCCATCTTAAAGAGTCATATGCCTTTTTTTATCTAAGTGATGCTTCTCTTTAGGCTACTAATAATAGTTTAAAATTTTCTTTTGGCAATAAGAGAGTTGCCTTTTTTCTCTTAATAGTGCAATGGAACTCTTGGTAGCCAATGCCTTTCAGACACAGACTGGATTCCATTATAGATAATGTAGGTTTTTGAACAGGTGAAACTGTTGGGGCTTCCCTGGCGGTCCAATGGTGAAGATGCTGTGCTCCGGTGCAGGGGGCGTGGGTTCTATTCCTGGTCAGGAAACTCGGACCTCTCGTGCTGCACAGCACAGCCCCCCAGAAAGTAAGAAAAGCTAATTTATTAGTATTGTTAAGATTCTACAGATTCAAATTTCAAAAAATTTTTGTCCCATGTCCATGTAGATACAGAAGGGTATTTGAGGTGACTTCTTACTATTTTAGGGGGCTTCCCTGGTAGCTCAAACCATAGTCTGCCTGCAATGCAGGAGACCCAGGTTTGATCCCTAGGTCAGGAAGATTCCCTGGAGAAGGGAATGACAGTCCACTCCAGTATTCTTGCCTGGAGAATCCCATGGATGGAGGAGACTGGCAAGCTACAGTCTATGGGGTGGCAATGAGTCAGACACGACTGAGCGACTAACACTTACTGTTTTACCTTTTTTAAAAATGTTTTTGAGTAAAAACTATAAGATTCTCTGAAGGAAAATGCTTTTTAATTGCAGGATTTAAGTAATAGACGATCATGGCTAAAAGCATATCAATCGATATCAAGGTGAATTTGTGTCACTTATATTCTCTGATTCTAATCACTTTCCAATGTTGTATTCATAAGAAGAATACAGACTGGGAAACGACATAAGCTACCAAATGACAGTCTTTTTCAATCCTGCAAATAACAGAGCATAGAGGTGTGCCAAGATTTCAGTTCCAGTAGAAGTTTTTTTTTAACAGTAGAAAAATTGTTTATTAATTCTTGACCCTTGAATTCTAAAATATTCCATGTGATGAAATAAGTGTGATTAATGGACTTCTACTGTGTCAATTCCATTAGAAGTTTCGATTTAAAGTTCTTGTGACTTGAGCCTCCCTACAGAGGGCCAAGGGGTGTTTACATGATCTTTTCCTGGCTCTCTGAAAGAATGTAGTCAGTGAATATTACTGCTCTTAGGCCATTAAATAATTGGTATGTAAAATTGTAAAAAAAAAAAAAAATTCTTGTGACTTTACATAGGCAGTCTTAGCTTCTATAAGTAAGCAATTGCATCGTTAAACAGAAGTTTTCATATCATGCACATATTTTGAAATCCTTAAGTCTTTTTAAAATGTCTGTTATTAATATGACATTGCTGGAAGAAAGAAGCTTATGAAGAGCAAAGTATATTGATTCTTTAGCCTTGTAGTTTGGTTTATCATCTGCACCCTAACTCTCTCGGCTTATTAACATTCTCATAATCAAGGATGTACATTCTTACCACATTACTTCTTCAGAGCTCTCTGTTTTTGTGGTTATATGTAAAAATCCAATTCAATATAGTGTGTAATACCTGCTAATAACTGCTAGCCTTCTTTTTTTAATGTATAAGCATGCTTATGTCTCTGTACCTATTTTGGGGTTTAAAAGAAAAATCTTGATTTTAGGTATAAATGATCCTGGAACTATTTTTGATATCTTTATATTTTTAGCAAAAGTGTTTAGGGTAAAAAAAAAAAAAAACCTGCATTAAAAAAAAAAAATCTGGTTACAGTTTTTGAATTTTTAGAAAACCAGGTCAGTGGTTGTGATTATTTACCCAGAAATACTCTCCTAAGAGCAATAAAGAACAAATATAAAAATTTGCATGTTGTTTGATACTAAGAGTGAAGAACCCAGATAGGAAAGGATATTCACTCCAAAATTCTGACCACTGGCTGAAACCTACCTCTTAGGGAGAGTACATAGTTTGCTTTTGGTTCCAAGTACACCAGCCATGGACTGTGCTTCTCTTATCTGGATGACTCATTTCAGACCAGCAACAGGCACTCAAGAGAAAAATTTTCAGTTGCCCATCTGGCAGTTTTGTTTTGGAGACAATTTTTATTTCCATCCTTTAGCCCTGGGCAACACCCGTGGCCACAGCACACATCTGGCTAAGTCCAGAGCTTTGTGTCCTTTTAACTTCTTGCTGGATTTCTCTGCATTTTCTACAGAAAGATTGTAAGTAAAATAGATGGCGACAAGGACGGGTTTGTCACTGTGGATGAGCTCAAAGACTGGATTAAATTTGCACAAAAGCGCTGGATTTACGAGGACGTAGAGCGGCAGTGGAAGGGGCATGACCTCAATGAGGACGGCCTCGTTTCCTGGGAGGAGTATAAAAATGCCACCTACGGCTACGTTTTAGGTAGGTCCCTACTCTCTGGGGGAAAAAGCCTTGTGGAGCCGGCACCATGAAACGTAACTGTTTTGTCTTGTAGAATGATTGTAGATAAAATAGACGCGGATAAAGATGGGTTTGTGACGGAGGGGGAGCTGAAATCCTGGATTAAGCACGCCCAGAAGAAATACATATATGACAATGTTGAAAACCAATGGCAGGAGTTTGATTTGAATCAAGACGGCTTAATCTCCTGGGATGAGTACAGAAACGTGACTTATGGCACTTACCTGGGTAAGGGGCAAGGTGTCAGCCTGGTGGAGACCATGGTCTTGAGTCAAAGAAACAAATGGGTCAAGCAGTGAAGGAAAGGAAGAAATTACACTTATCTTAGATAGTTTGATGTTGTGCTGATTCTCCTTCACTTTATTAATTTTGAATTTGTATATTATGTATTTTTAAAATTTGTTTTATTTTGGTTTTCTAAGGTCTGACATCTTTTACATCTTTTAGCATTTCAGATATATTTCCCCATTTTTTTCTTGCTGTCATCCCTCAAAGAGACCATTTTTGGAGTAAATTCTCGTTCAAAAGGCTGCATTGTACCAACAATGCAAAGCAGGAGGCTTTGAGATGTCTCGACATGCTCACATTAAAGCGCTGGACCTGAAATTTAAACCAAATTAGCTTTCTTTGTAACTGGTGAGAATAGGAGGAAAATTACTGTCTTCCCTTGCTAAAATAAAGGTCAAGTCTAATGGCTTTCCTTGATGAAATTTAACTATTTCAATATGTCTGCTTTACTGAAGTTTAGAAATGAGTATTTCCCATTTGTTTTCTCTGACACATGAGTTTGTTAGCCTGCTTTGCAAATGCTTCGAGGCAAATCAATGTGACTTTGATTGCTTTTTGTTGATTTGGTAGCTTGTATGCTTGGGCCACCTGCTAGTCATTTTCTTTTACTTACTCCACTTGCCTGCTGTTAAATGCTAGGTGGCGATCTTACCGAGTTGATGACTTGGGGTGTTTTTGTTAGTGATATTCCTCTTTTGTACGTGGTCACAGTTTGAGATGAGACAAGAATGTATAAATGTTACTTCTTGCATTTTTATTCTGGAAATTAAATAAATTTCTGGGTGAAAGCAGGCGTTCTCCATCACTGACCAACAGGCAATGAATGTATGATGGCCTGTTTCCCCCATTGGATAACCAGCTGTCCTTGTTAATCAGGACTGCATGCATTTCTGGTGAACAGATTTTTATTTCTGTATGGGGCTTGTTCTCATTCCTGAGACAAGAGTGGCCACCTCTCTCATGCTTGACACTTAGCCAAGAACCAAACATATCCTTCTCCCAATTAAAAACACGTGTATTAAAAAGTCAGTGCAGATAGAGAGACAACCATGCTTCTTGCTCTCTGGCTGAGACCCAGAGCTTCCTGATGTGTTCGGGATTAATTGTAAATACAAAGCAGTGGGTAGGCTATTGGTGATCTCAACAGAGTGATGTGTTAATAAATCTCAGCTCAGACCTAGGCACTTACTGTCCAGAAGGAGTTTTAAACTCTTTTTATGATTATGTGCATACAAATCTGTTGAGAGCTTTGTTACCTCACAGGACCAATGATTCAATGTAATGAGTATTTCTACTGACTTGAAACTGCATAAGCTGAAGCACTGGCTAGAGAAACAATGTCTTTATAAGGCATCTTTCCCTGGCGGCCTGGGGGTGGACAATGCTGGGGTAAGGAGGCGCCTTCCAAAAGTGCTGAGGAGTTTTTTGTGAAAATGTGTTCTTGACTCAGTTGAGTTAAGGTGCAAATCATCTTAGCTTCTAATTAGGGTCTGTCTTAATATCTGCTTTCCACAAAAGGAACGTTAACCCCGTCTCTGCCACAAGTAAAATATGAGATGCTAAGATCTGCCCTGCCTATACCAAAACCAAAACTAGATCACGAGCCTACCCTTCACTGTGTGCAAGCCAGCTGGCCCAGTAAACTGGTGCTTAGGATAGATAGGGCACTCTGAGCAGTGAGGATAGGCATGCGAGTTTAGTCATTAAATACAGTTCTGTAGCTTTCTTCTTCATCCTTATATATGTGCATGTGATCCTAGTCACCAAGTTTTACCTAAGGAAAGAAGGGCTCTCAGCTAAGAATCTACTCTTAATATGAAAGTTGCCTTCTGTTATCTTCTTTGTTACATAGTTTGTACTGATTATTTGTTTAGAAGAAATGACTTAGCATCTGAGTGAGGTAGTATTTTCCTTAAATCCTCAGTCTCTAATCTAGTATGGCTTTGGGTATACACATAGGGTCCCCAAAGCCCCAGTTTAATCAGTAAACTGTCTTACTGAATTTTGACCCTCATCAAAGAATGAAGCAGTAGTTTATTGTTGTTGTTTTTGACTGTACTTAAAGTATGGAAAGATTGAACTACAACATCAAAAGTCAATAGTGTAATGTTAGTAAGGGGCCCTGTGGGTTGGTTGGTTGGTTTGTTAATAAAAACTAGTTCTATATATTTTTTTATTTGATCAATATGTTTTGGGAACAATCACTTCTTAGCTTTAATGTGGTGACTTTTACTTTTCAAAATATCTTCACATGTTATCTTATTTTGGTCCATATAGCAACTCAGATGGAAAAGTTGTTTTGTTTTCCCCCCTTTTTTGCCATGAACTCCTTCACTTTTTTCCAATTTAAAGTTCATTTCTCTAGATGCTTATTAAGTGAAGTGAAAGTCGCTCAGTCGTGTCTGACTCTTGCAACCCCAAGGACTACACAGTCCATGGAATTCTCCAGGCCAGGATACTGGCATGAGTAGCCTTTACCTTCTCCCGGGCATCTTCCCAGTCCAGGAATCGAACCCAGGTCTCCCTCATTGCAGGCAGATTGTTTACCAGCTGAGCCACAATAACTATTGCTTGTGCAGTTCAACATCCTAACACATAGGTCCAAATTCAATTTGGTTGTAATCTAATATTTATCTTCTGTAACAGATTTGTTGAAGTATAATTGACATACAATTTATCGCACTGCACATATTTAAAACGCACAATTGATGAGTTTTGCCATATGTGTATGCATCAGTGAGCCCCTCGCTGTAATTAAATATTTCCATCACCCCCAAAAGCTTCCTTGTGTCCCTTTATAGTCCTCACCTTCCTCGTGCCCTGTCCCATGGCATCCACTGATCTGTTTTCTGTAACTTGATTTCTTTGTATTTTCTAGAATTTTATAAAAATGGAGGAAGTAGAGGTAGTGAACAGAACTTATATCTCATGGTATATTTCGGAATTGACCAAAGAAACTAAAATGTGACCTTTCAGAGTGGTGCTGTTCTGGTATTGAATCCAAATGGCTTGTAATGGGATAGAATGCCTTTGATATCTGGCTTCTTAATGAGAGTCTAATGTTTAAATAATGTTTCATAAACATAGCAATAGTTAACATGTATTAAAAGCCAGCTCTGTGTCAAGCAGTGTTTGAGGCACTTCTGTTTATTTGCTTGTTTAACCTCGTAACAATCCTGTGAGGCCAACTCTATTACTGTCTGTATTCTACAGATGAGTAAATGGAAGCACAGTTAAGTTGCTTGTCCAAGGTCACATGGCTAAGAAGTAGTAGAGTTAGGATTCAAATTCAGACCCTGTGACTTTAGAGCCACCACTGCCCCTTGGATATAACTAGAAAACTGAAGCCCTCTAGTAGCCTTGATATCGATAACAGTGAAGCATTTATGTAACGAATCACATAGGCCAAGAGCCAGGGTTCCATGTTGAATTTACATGCAGCTCAGACCTGACGTTGTAGTCTTGGATCACCAAAACTGAATGTCTTTATACTGCTGTAGCTTTCCCTGAGTAACCAAGTTAATTCTTCCATGCTAGATTCATTGTTCTTGGAAATTGATTTCCATACATTTTCATGTTTTCTGGAAGTCTTTTAAGATTTGACCTAAATTTTTGTTTCCTAGATGATCCAGACCCTGATGATGGATTTAACTATAAACAGATGATGGTTAGAGATGAGCGGAGGTTTAAAATGGCAGACAAGGATGGAGACCTCATTGCCACAAAGGAGGAATTCACAGCTTTTCTGCACCCTGAGGAGTATGACTACATGAAGGATATAGTAGTGCAGGTGGGTGAGAATGAGGATCCTCAGTGGAAACTTTCTCCTTTTGTTGCTTACACTCTTTCCTGTGGTTTAACCATACTTGAATATATATACATAAACACATATATATGTGTGTGTTTACTTTAATGAAGCACAGTTACTTGTCCTAAATAATTGCCTGAACTAATTCATCCAGATACTAGATCTATTCTCTTCTGTCTAGGAAACGATGGAAGATATAGATAAGAATGCTGATGGGTTCATTGATCTGGAGGAGTATATTGGTAAGTCTGTTTCTAGTGTTTTTCTTAGAAGAAGCTGGGAAGCTTTGGAAGATATGTTCACCAATAAAAACGATCTACCCCATGGGTCAACTCTTAGCACATTATCAACTCAGACCAGCATGGGAAACAGTGGGTCATGATAAAGTATTGAGTAGCACTGGCCAATCAAAATGTGAATGTGAGCCCCAAATGTGATTTTACCTTTTCTATTAACCACACCAAAGATAATGAAACAGATGGGATTCACTTCACATGTGTATTTTATTTAATCTAACATTCCAAAACACTATTAATTTCCATGTAATGGAGGGTTTTTTTTTTTTTTTTTTTTTCTTTTCACACAAGTCTTCAAAAGTTTATTTTACACTGTAGCACATCTCAGTTTGGACTAGCCACATTTCCTTTCCTCATAGCCTGATGTGGCCAGTGGCTGCTGTAGTGGACTGCACTAAAATAGCACATCCCAGATGCTCTGTGGAGTTGACACTGAGGAGTTGTTGGGAACCTAGACTGGTATTGGGAAACTAGGGAGCAGAATAAGAGAGACACTTGGCTGAATAAGCAACCAGGAGTTGTTGATTCCTCTTCGTCTTTCCTCTTCACTGTGTTCTATTCGTATTTTCTGTAGAGGTTTTCTAATTTGTTTCCTTTTGTCCTTTTTTTGGCCATGCCATGCAGTTTATGGGATCTTAGTTCCCCAACCAGGGATCAAACCCCACCCTTGGCAGTGAAAATGTGGAGTCCTAACCACTGGACTCCCAGGGAATTCCCAGTTGTTTATTTTAGATGCTGTACCTTCAAGGCAGTTTCTCTCAAGTACAGCTTTTTTCTTTTTTTTTTCGCCATGCCACTTCTGGCATGTGGAATCTTAGTTCCCCAGTCAGGGATTGAACCTACATCCACAGTACGGAATCTGAACCACTGGACCACCAGGGAAGTCTCTAAAGTTATTTTTACTATCCTCAAAAATAATTGCAAGATTTTCTCATTGCTTTAAAAAAAGGAGCTGCCTCTTACCAAGTAGTTGACCAGATTGTTTCACAGTTCATGTGATGGAAAGTAGCATAAGACAATGCCCATCATTTTAAGAGATATATTATAAAGTATACTTTTAGGCATTGGTTGTAGACAGTTTGACTGTTTACATTTACAGACACTTTTACATCTCTCAGGTTTTCCTGAGGATTTACAACCACATCTTTCTAAAACTAGTGGTCAGGTTAATTAGCTGGACCAGGGGTCATAAGTATACTTTTAGGCATTGGTTGTAGACAGTTTGACTGTTTACATTTACAGACACTTTTACATCTCTCAGGTTTTCCTGAGGATTTACAACCACATCTTTCTAAAACTAGTGGTCAGGTTAATTAGCTGGACCAGGGGTCAAACCCGTGTCCCCTGCATTGGTAGATGGACTCCTAACCACTGGACCACCTGAAAATCCCAGTTTCTGCCTTTTTTTAAAACAGTTTTCTTTGCTCATATCACTCAAGAGCAATAGCTTGAAATATTCTTTTTGCAAGATCATCAGGAAAATGCCTTACTTCATAAGATCTCTCCAACCTAAAATACCCTTATAATTTCTGTGAGGTTCCAGACTAATGAGTGAGGAAGAAAGGTCAGATCAGATTTTCATGGGGCAGACTTTGAGAGAAGACACACCCATCTTATGTATGGATGTCTGTTCATACAGGTGATATGTACAGCCATGACGGAAATGCTGATGAGCCAGAGTGGGTCAAGACGGAGAGAGAACAGTTTGTTGAGTTTCGAGATAAGAACCGTGATGGAAAGATGGATAAGGAGGAGACCAAAGACTGGATCCTCCCCTCAGATTATGACCATGCTGAGGCAGAAGCCAGGCACCTGGTCTATGAATCAGACCAAAACAAGGTAAGTCTGACCGGGCCCAAGCAATCTAGCAGTGGTCCAAGTCTGTCTCTAGGGGATTGCTTAAAAGATTCCTATTAACGTACATAGAGCATGTAAGGGTTTAATTAGTCTAAGTCTGCTACGGAGCTAAAATTGGCGACTGAAACTTACAGGGCAGCACTAGCTCTATGCTCTCTCATTTTAGAAATCCCTTTGCCCAATGTTCTTAGTACTGGAGGAATTTAAGCCTCAGCAAGAGCCTCTGGATATAGCCTGTGCCCAGCGTGCCTCGTCCACTATCTTTGGAACCCCAAGAAATTTTCTTTGCCTTTTTGCTGTTATTTCCTTTGTTCTTTTACAGGCTCACTTTGCCTACTCAAAGCTGATTATTTCCTTAAATCAAGCATGCTTGTTGTAGCTTATAAATCAGCTTTTCTCTATTATAATTCAGTGCAGTCGCTCAGTTGTATTTTTCTTCTTGTTAACTATCTCTTACCCATATCTAGGAGGTGTCCCACGATTTGCTGAAAAGGGAACATTTTCTCCCCAAGAGATAAACCCATACCATTGGCATTGACCTATTCAGCTGTATTATTTTCATCCTTTTAACTTTCTTGATAAGGAAATATATTAATTGCCCTTTTCTTCCGTGTGTGTGTGTGTGTTGGGGATGGGCCGTGAGTACTGAGTTCACATTTAATTTAGTGGAAATTAGAATCTTAAATCTTGGCAATTCTTAGATCCCCTATTGTATGATAGCAGTGTTTCTAAGTTTGAAATGGGAACTTTTATTTTACCTCAGTTCACTGTTCTTTCTGCTTTTAGGATGGCAAGCTTACCAAAGAGGAGATCGTTGACAAGTATGATTTATTTGTGGGCAGCCAGGCCACAGATTTTGGTGAGGCCTTAGTACGACATGATGAGTTCTGAGCTGCAGACAGAGGAACCCACATTTCTTCAAAATAATTTATTTTTACAGCTTCTGGTTTCACATGAAATTGCGCTACTGAGACTGTTATTACAAACTTTTTGAGACATGAAAAGTTGTAACAGAAATGATCCCGTCCCCATTCCTCCTCCTCTCTGAGGGACAGGAGGGAAACCGTGCTTCTGAGGAACAACTCTAATTAGTACACTTGTGTTTGTAGATTTACACTTTGTATTATGTATAACATGTGTTTTTATTTTTGTATTTGTTCTCTGGTTGGGAGTATGATATGAAGGATCAACATCCTCAACTCACACTTGTAGGCAAACATTAGCCCTTCACTCTTTCTCAACCCTTATCATGTTTTTTTTTTTATAATTTTGACTTAAGTTTAAGCCTGAGATCAATAAGAAATGTTCAGGAGAGAGAAAAGGGAAGAAATATTCCCCACAGTTTAGAGAGAAGGCACTTAAACTTGCCTCCTGAAAAGTATATTCCATAAGTGGTAGGGGCCACATGCTCCATTCGGTCGCTTCATGTCCGGGTCCTAGCATCTGGGCAAGGACAGATCCCTGTGCTATAAGAAAGCTTGAATCGACTTGATTTCATTCATCCTTTCCCTGCCTCCCGCCCCCCTTCCCTGTAGGACTAGCTGTTTGCTAATTTTGTCAAGCAGCTGTGATGGGAAAAGTTGGGGCCAGTCTCTTGAATATCAATCAAGTAGTGAGTGTGATCTCTTTACAGAGATATAAATAGAAACAGCTGGAAAACTAAAGAAAAAATCCAAGTGTTCTTAGGGCACATGCTTTTTTCTGGGTGTGCATCTATTGTGCCCAAGCCTGTCTTTATTCAGTCAGTGCCCCATTCAGCTCCTATTTCCCCAGGTGTTCCAAGGAACTAATCTTGATTTCACTGCAGTCAAAATGTGCTCCTTTCCAATCGTGTCATTGAAAGTGCCTTTAATGAGAGAAACGGTCACTGAATGAGGATTCTCTTAAGAAACCCTAAGATAAAGAGAAAGTAGATGATTTGGACCACCTTAAGTGAAAGCTTAGAACCTCCTGTTGTGGTGGGGATTTTTTTCTTCCCTTTCTCTTTTGGATAGTGGTTCAATAGCAGTATTAGTTAGGGGCTTGGTTGCAGTGTTCTTACCTTGTGGGCTGATTTCTGAAAACCACATGCTGCTGAATTTACCAGGGATCCTCATACCTCAGAATGCTAACCACTTACTACCAGGCCTGTTTCTGTGTCAGCTGAGGAGGCTGAGCTAAGGCTCAGAGATGAGAGGGCTCTTAGGTTTGAGGACCGTTGCTCACCCTTCCTGCCTTTGACTCATCCTTCCCTATGTCCCCATCTCCCTGCTGCCAAAAAATGTTTATCATGGATCAACATTTCCAATCCTTATCAAAGAGAGGGACATTGTAGAAAGAGCTGAAGAAACCACCTCTGTTCCCAACTCGCCTATATTTTACATAACAAGAAACTGCCTTTTTTTTTTGGTCCCTTTCATACACATGGACCTCTTTTGAGAAGAATTATGTATTCCAAGTTTTTAGCCCTCAGGTTACTAAGACAAATATATATCTATATATAACCTTTATTATTTCATATATCTTTCTGGATAATACATTCAGGTGGTGCTGGGTGATTATTATTATCTGAACCTAGGTGTATCCTTTGGTCTTCCACAGTCATGTTCAGGTGGGCTACTTGGCCTGGTAAAAAGCCAGATATCATGTAACTTCACCCTGGCCTTTGCTCTTGAGAGTGGATACATTCTTTGAACCCCAGTATAAGGAAATGGGAATTCTCTGCCTTCCAGATTCCCCATTTGACTTGTTAAGAAGACCAGGGATGATTAATAATGCCACCAACCCTGGCTTGGAGAGGGCACAGCACAAATTGTGTGGCAGGAGAGCCTCGCAGGTCACTAGGTACAGAGAACCCAGGCCTCATGCTAAAGGCATGCACCTAGAAAGCAAACCTCCATCTGCTAAGAGAGCAACTTCTGGATGCCGGGTGCTCATCAATAAGCATTTGTACTCTAATCTCTAATGACCCTCCTGGATTTTCTTTTTTTTTTTTTTGGCTTAAATCAAGCCTGAGACTGGTAAACAGTAGCTACACACCCACATTGTGTGTTCTGTGAATGCTAGCTGTCTTGAATTTGGATACTGGTTATTATTTTTTATAGAGTGTAAACCAAGTTTTATATTCTATAATGCAAACAGGTACCTATCTGTTTCTAAATAAAACTGTTTACATTCACTGAAGGGTATATATGTCCTTTATTTTCTTAAGAAATGGAACTCTTGCTTAGAATTACGGGATAATAAAATGTCACAGAAAATGGACCTCTCCTAGAAGGTTTAGCGTCTCCCCCCCAACCCAGAGAAGTTGCTGCCTTCTCCCAAGTTGGTTACTCTTTCCTTCTGTCCCTGAAATCTTTAGCATCCTTATACAGCCGTAACCTTTCTCTGCTTCTTTTAGGCCATGTAACTGGAGGGGAGCTCAGCTGCTCATTCATAATTGTCTGATACCAAACACAGCCATTTCTGAATGTACACACATTTATCTTGATTTTTATTTCAAAAAGGCTCTTCGGGGGTGGGGAGACGGGATATAATGTAAAACAGTTTTTTGAACATTTTGTATAGTTTATAAACAGTATTGAGATGTGCCAGTTCATTTTGAGAACATCAAGAGAGTTGAACCATTGACTTTAGTAAATACACAGCTTAAGACAGATAAATCGGTTTAGCCAAATAAGAGATGTGGGGGCAGTGGGGAGGAAGCACCTGGAATAATTCGTGCTGGTGCAGGCATTTATGGGCATGACTGTCACTGTCAAAGTGATAGCGACTACTTTCAGTGACAGCATAAGAAAGTTCTTTCAAATTCATATTTAGGACCTACTAAAGGGTTTTTTTTTTCTCTCATTTCTAAGGTGTTTTCCTAAGTTCTGATTCAAAATGTATCATCTTTGAACAGATCCCCAGGAGGGGAAAAAAAATTACTGAAAAGGAAAATAATTGTACACTGAAAAAGTAGCCATATTCCTTTACAATTGCCTTGTACATAGAAATCTGTTCTCCAAACACTATAAATTGTGCTACTTAAGAGTAGACACTGATGACTGGAAATGGCCCTTGAGGTGGTTTGAAATAGACCCAACTGGAACAGTTGGTTTGTAGGTAGGAAGGAAATAGTAGGAAAATGGAAAACTGACCCCTCAAGTTGCTATCACTCCTCTTCCCATTTTCTGTGTTGATAGTGCTTTGGTTTTTGACAGAGAAAGTAGAAATGTCTTCAAATATAAAGTCTTCACTGCATACAGGCCAGTATGGCTCCTTAGTTGGGGCCAACTTGGCTAGAAGAGACAGTAGACACTTCAGTTTTCTGGGAACTAGACACTTCAGACTCATCTGTCATGGGTTTTCCACACACCATCTCCATGATGCAAGCTCGGAACTAGAGGGAAAGAGCAGGGATAGTCTCCTTGGCAGACCAGTACGGAGGAGGTAACATCAGGAAGCATGCGAGAAAAAAGATCTTTGTATCCCCATAGCCTCACACAGTGCCTTATACATGGGATCTCCTCGAGCAGTGTTGGTTATGTCTTCTCATTCCTGAGAGCTGGCTAGTCCAGGCTAATACTACTCACTCCTCCTGGATCTACAATAATAATCCCTACACGTTCTGGCTAACCCTGAGGCCTCACTGTTGGGAAACCTCACAAAGCACCCTGTCCCAGGAAAGTAAAGTGAAAATGAAAGTCGCTCAGTTGTGTCTGACCCTTTGCAACCCCATGGACTATACAAACCATGAAATTCTCCAGGCCAGAATTACTGGAGTGGGTAGCCTTTCCCTTCTCCAGAGGATCTTCCCAACCCAGGGATCGAACCCAAGTCTCCCGCATTGCAGGCAGATTCTTTANTTTGCAACCCCATGGACTATACAAACCATGAAATTCTCCAGGCCAGAATTACTGGAGTGGGTAGCCTTTCCCTTCTCCAGAGGATCTTCCCAACCCAGGGATCGAACCCAAGTCTCCCGCATTGCAGGCAGATTCTTTACCAGCTGAGCCACAAGAAGCCCAAGAATACTGGAGTGGGTGACCCCGCAGTACCCCCACCCACCCACCATTACTAGAAAGTGCTCCCAACGAGGAAAGGACTGCCAGTTCTGTTCATATCCAGGAGCTTCCTCATTAGTTTTTAATCCACTTCTGGAACTGAGGAAACAAAATAATTCTCAAAGCTGAGTATTTGGCTCTATAAGGAGCCCTCCTTGATCTGAGTTTGGGTTATTAGCTTCAGTTCAGGGTTTGAGGTAGGCAGAGCAGCTAAACCCACGTGCAACTACGTAAGCCCGAGCCTGGAACCCGTGCTCCACACAAGAGAAGTGACCGCAGTGAGAAGCCCCCTGCCCACCACAACTAGAGAAAGCCCGTGGGCAGCAACAAAGACCCAGCACAGCCCCAAACAAAGGTTTTTAAAAAGAGAACTCTACCTGCTTGTTCATGAAGCAGTAGATGATGGGATTGTAGACACAAGCACTCTTGGAGAAGAAGGCAGGAATGGTGACAAGCCGTAAGTCCACCCCATGGTTACGGTTGTTGACTATGTACATGGCCAGGGCAGCGTAGGGTGTGTAACAGAGACAAAAGGATCCCACCATGACCACCACCATGTGGCTCACCTCCCGCTCAGCCTTCTGGGTCGAAGCTGACTCCTGCTGCTGAGCTGCAACCTGGGAAGAGCACAGAAAACATCACGCCCTCTGCTCCCTGGCCCTGAATCCCCAAGTCTCTGGACGTTTTTCAACCAGGGGGCCATCTGCTCTAATTGTCTCTTTGCCGTCCCACCTTCTGACCTAGTTCCTCTGTTCCCCTTTCCTTGAGGAAGGCAAGATGGAGCCAGAGCTCTCTCTCCAGTCCGTGATACTGGATGGAATCACCTGCTTCTCTCGATGCATCTGAGCTGGGATGACTCCACCTCACTCTTCATGTCCTCATCTCCCTGTCCCTACTTCCTGTGCTGCTTTTTGATACCCCTCACTGTCTGTGGACATTTCCGGGTGTTTTGTGTTCTAGAGCACATACCCACTCTTCCCTCTCATCTAGAGCCCTGTGACCCCTTCCTCCCTGACCCTCACAAAAGCCACTCACAGCTCTGAGGGCCCCCAGCAGCTGAGAGTAGGAGAAGCAGATGAGGGAGAGAGGCACAATGTAGCAGAAGATGAAGAGGAACCAGGTATAGTACTCGCTGTAATATTTGGTGCCCACGGTGTACCAGTCGGGACCACAGGAGCACTGCAGGCCCTCAGGGATGAATCTGCAAGGGACCAAGCACTTGTTCACTGTGCGGCTCACAGCAAGAATTGGTAGAGTGGGAGCTGAGATTCCTGGGTTGTGTTCTCTGCTTAGAACCCAGAGTTATGCCAGGCAGAGGGTATTTTCTGTCCTCACTAGCCAACCTTTAGCAATTCCAACCACAGAGTAAACCTTAGCACTTGTCTCCCACAGCCCTTTCCCTTCTCTATTCCTCCAGCTCTTTAAAAATTAGACGTTAATGACCATGCCCCACTCTCTTCCCACCCTGAGAACCTGAGCTTCTAGCTAAGTCAGCATAACTGCCCTGCACTCACCGGCTCCAGCCAAAGAAGGGTGGGATGGAGACACCGATACCGATGGTCCAGGTGGCCACGACCACCATCAGGGCATGCTTGGAGCTGAAGCGGAAGTTGCCGAAGGGCTTACAGATGATGATGTAGCGCTCAAAGGCCAAGAAGGCCAGTGACCAGCCTGTCACCAGACCTGTGATGAAATGGGTGGATAATGGGGTAAACAGCTCCACTCATCCTGGCAGGCAGAGTGGAATACAGGCAGTATGGAGAAAGCACAGAGAGGAAGGGTTGGACTGGAGAGTGAAATAGAGTTTGGGACTCGCTCAGACCTCTGGGTGGCTCTCTACCGCAGCATTCAAAAGAACACCAAACTTCTGCCCCCTGGACTCCTCTTTAAGGGTCCACTCTACCCCAACAGCCTGGCCCCTGGCTGCCATCCTGAAGCAGGATCCTTCCCATCCCTCCAGCTCCCTTCGCCTGCAGTACCTGCTGTACAGCCCAGGAAGGCCTCCAGGGCACAGACATGGCGGCCGAAGACGAAGTACCCATAACAACTGCTGATGAAGACGACGAAGACAGAGAAGATGCAGTAGATGAAGCCCCCCAGAGACACGTTGACCAGAATATAGTTGAGCGGCTGCCGCAACTTTCTGTAGCGCAGTGTGGCCACCAGCACCGTGGCATTGAGTGGCGTCCCTACAAAGAAGACAAAACCCATGAAGGCTGCCTGGAGGTGGAAGGCCCAGACAGGGGCGAGGTGGTACTGAGGTCCATCCCACGGCGCCACCAAGGAGATGTTCTTGAACAGAAAAAACTCCTCCTCCTCTGACATCTTGCTCATGGGATGTCCCCCACCCTCTCTGATTCCTCTTATAGATCATCCTCCCCCACCACTTCTCCCTGACCCTGCCAAAGACCCCCTCCTCCAAAGCCACTTTGGGGCTCCCTGAAAGATCAGTACTGATCCTAAGCCTCCTAAGGACAAAGTCTGAGATTAGAGACCCCAAGCCCCCACCTAAACCTTTTGTGGCCCCAAAGCCGATTGTATGCTCTTCAGAGGATAAAAGATTGGGCTCACAGAATCCAGATATGCGATGCTGTGGGCTGGAATAAATAACAGTGGACTCAGCAGGGAGATGCTGACCCATATTCAGTGAAGACCCTTCCACCACTCTTCTTCCCTTTGAGTGGAACTGTTGAAGGCAAGCCTCTTCGTTTTGCTTCAGGCACCACTACATCCCTGTAGGTGTTTGCACACCATCTGCCCCATTGTGGAAGATGCTCCCTAAGTCTCCCTCTCCAGGGGTCTTGGGCTCAGCCAGCCTCAGGCTGCAGGAAAGGGTAGGGGATGGAGAGTGTTCTTGAACAGCCTTCATGGAACAGTCCAGGGGCAACTCGACAGTGCCTAGAGGTCTAAGGCATCCCAGGCTGCCAGTTTCTTCATGGCGAGTTATCCCAGAGATGGAACCTTTCCTGCTCAGAACTCCCCCAGCTAGGTCCAGGTTGGTGTGCTGTGGTCCCTCTCACACCATGTTCACACCTGCCCCTGCCGTTAACTCAGCAGTGCCTAAGCTGCCAGACTTCCTCCTGTCTGCCCATCCCAGACCTGCCCAGCTCTTAGCCTGATTTGCTGAGAAGCCCACCGCAGTGACCCCAGCTCCACTCTAAATTCTGCTTGGGAACCTCCCTGGTGGTCCAGTGGTTAAGACTCTGCACGTCTACTGCAGGGGGTACCCATGGATTTGATCCCTGGTTGGGAAACTAGGATCCTGCATGCCACGTGGAGTGGCCAAAAGAAATAAAATACTTAAGTTCTGCTTGCACTTATACTCAACACTACACTTCAGCCTTTATGAGTGTATCTTCTTCCAAACCTCAGTAAACTATAGATATATAGATAACAGTGACTATAGATATATAGATAAGTTAAAAGTGAAAGGATGGTTCAGTAATGGCAGTCATTTGGATCAGATGAATCCCATCATAGATAAAAGTTATAAACTCTGGACAAAATGTGAAAAAAACCACTATTTGAAAGCACTATAAAGTACCCTCAAAACAGGCGGAAACTAAGGGGGACTCAACCCTTGAATGAACGGAACCACCTACCATCTACATTCAAATGGATTTTTCCTAAGGACAATCCCCATCTAAAGGGCAAGGACCAGCTAGGACTCCTCAAGCAAAATGCCCAGCCTTTATTGACTTGGAGAGTCACAAGACAGAGCCTGGGACTCCAGAGCAGCTGGAAATTGAAGGTGGGTTTCTGGGAATGAAGGAAGCCATGCAAGGAGGAGCCTTCAAATCTGCATATAAACTCCCCTCAAATCCTAAGATGACTGCTGAGCTGTGCCCAGCAAAAGGCAAGAGCTGGAGGTCTGAAAGCTCAGCAGAGATATGGGCTGCTACCTACTGCAGGAGAGAAAGAATTTATGTTTGATTCCTTCCAAGTTAGACAAGTTAAGCAAGGACTTCAGCTTCTCCAGGTGAAGCTCCCAGAAAACCACCCTTTAGGACAAAAATCTGTCCCTTGAATCCTGAACTAGAAATACTAGATGGAGACATGTCAGCCATTTGTGAAAGTCTGACGTTTCCAGGCACACAGGGACACGTGTGCATGAACACACACGCACGCTCCACATAGACACTCACCCACAGGTAGGATTCCTCACAGAGGTTCCTGGTGAAAGCCAGCTAACTGTCCAGGAACTGCAAGGCCAGTCGGTCCCCACTAGATTGCCTGCGTTGGCATATTCTGTGCCCTGGGTCCTTAAGGCCAGGGCCAGAGGTCCCCCATCCCTGGACAGGGCACACAGCAATGTGTCAGCCTGGGCTGAGTGGACTCAGTGCACCTCAGCTGTCAGCAGGGCTCTGCCGAGGCACCCACCTCCGCAATTGGTTCTGACAGGAGCCTGCTGGGCTTGGGCTGTCAGTCCACCCATGATGGGTGAGAGAGGCCTCTTACTCCCACTCCTCAGGCCAAGAGGCTGCATCTTCAGCCTCTCCCACTACGGTCCTGACAACTTCCCAGACAGGGTCTTCCTCTCTATTCCACCCCACATCAGAAGAAGGAGCAATGGGCCCCAGCTGAGGGCAACGCGGCCACAGTTAAAAGGAGGCAGATGCCCCTGTGGGGCTCAGGCCAACCGAGCCTTACTCAAGCATAGAGTCTCACTGGCAAGGGATAAAAAATTTCCAGTCACTGAAGCCATGGAGTAGGAGGAGGGGAGATTTTAAGGAGAGGACAAGTGGTATAGGAGAAGGGTAATGATATAAAAACTGAAGACGTTTTAGGTATGGTGGACCCTTTGCTTCTGCAAGGGTCAACCAAAATATTTTAAAATTCCAGAAAATTCCAAAAACCAAAACTTAAAATTGTCTTATACAGGAGACTATTCACATAGCATTTACATTGTATTTATAACTATTTACAAGGTATAAGTATTAGGTATTGTCAGTAATCTAGAGATAATTTCAAGTATCCAAGAGAATGTGTGAGATTATATGCAAGCACTATGCTATTTTATATAAGGGACTTGAACATCAGAGGATTTGGGTGTCTTCAGGGGTCCTTACCAATCCCCCTGTATATTTAAAGGGCAACTGTATATTTAATATATAATATTGTGCCCTTTTCAGATTTTGAGTTATTTTATTGATTTAGGAACATGACAATACACTGAGGCTTTACAGAATATCGCGTCAGGTACATTTAGACCAGGGTTTTCTCAGACTCAGCACTACCGCCACATTGGGGGGATAGGGACGGGGGGTGGTTGTCTTGTGCAATGGAAGATGTTTAATAGCATCCCTGGCCTCTGGATGGTGAAAGCACCACTGTCACCCCCGTGGTAACAACCCAGTCCTGTCTCCAGACACAAATGGCCCCCCGAGAGGCAAAATTGCCCCCCTGCTCCTCTCCCCTCCAATTGAGAACCAGTGATTTCAAGTTGAACTTATAAATGCCCAGAACCAAATAGAAAACAATCAAGAGAAATTATGTTTTTCTAGTACTTTTAATTATCCAGAAAAAAAAAAAAAAGACAAAGTCCTAGTGAAAGAGATTTTCTGATTTGTTTCAGGGTTTTTATCCCCCTATTGTCCTTGGTAGTGTGTTCATATATACTCCCACCTTTTCCAGAGATAGTTTAAGGAAGGCTTACAGAACTATATAGGATAAATGAAAAGTTATTAATCAAATGTGAAAGCAAAAAAAAAAGAGAGAGAGAGAGAAATAACAGAAGCAAGTTCAGGGGCGAGAATGAAATACAACTACTCTGGGAGCTCGCTATTGATGGACCACACATTCGTGCTTCCCCAGGGGCCCCGTTTACAAAATTCAATGTCCAGAAAGCAAACACAAACTAACCATTCTTCGGATTATGAGAGGCAAAGACGGGGGTTCACAGAGGAGACATCGGTGTGATATAATAAACAAGGTCCTTAACAACATTCCTGAGTAGCACAACCACCAGTTTCACTGGCCCGGGTCTACTGTTGACTAGTACCTTCAATATAGGCTCCACACAAGGCATGATTCAGAATAGGACATAAATCAGAACCATTTCCCGGGGGGCCAAATACCAGCTCTGCCAGGCTGCTCTGATCCACAGGACATTTCAACTCTCTGGAGGCTTGAATCATTGCTTCTCACCGCTTAGTTTTTTATCACTTAATTCTTATTTTGAGTGGATTGTATATGCCTGGGGCTCAAAATTCAAAAAGTACAAAAGAATATACAGTGAACAATACATTTCTTTCCCACCCGGTCTCCCAATTCCCCTCTCCAGAAGCAACCAGTGTCCACTTTTTGCTGTGTTTTTCCTGCATAGGAGGTGACAACGAGCTTGAAATGATGTGTTGTGACAATGTTGTCTGTTGAATACTGACCGGTCACGCTCCAGAGAAGTGGTGACGTAAGGGAAAGGTTCACACATGCTCTTTTGAAAATGAGAAATCATCCAAGGTTTACTTGAACAAATACCATCCTCATATCTGGGAGGAAAGGACAGAAACCACCCCCCACCCCCTATCCCCACCCCGAGGTAGAATCATGAGTCTCCCTAGAGAATTTCATCTGCTGGCCTTGAAATGCAGAGACAAATGAGGCACTGAGGGCCTGAACTCCTACTGCCTAAAGCCAGGCCACAGTCACTTTGGAAATCAATGCATGGTAGATGCCAATGGATTGCCACCAGGAAAGCGATCCTCTCCTTGACCCCACCATCTTGGAGGCATTTGGAAGTGTGCGGGTGGGGAAAGGATGTCTTATGGCTCTTGGCAAAGAAGCTAAAACTGCTAAAACACATTTCATGCCCAGTCATGTCTGACTCTGTGTGACACCATAAACTGTAGCCTGCCAGGCTCCTCTGTCCATGGGATTTCCCAGGCAAGAATTCTAGAATGGGTTGCCATTCCCTTCTCCAGGGGATGAGAATACCTTCCTGACCCACGTATTGAACCCAGATCCCCCACTTTGTGGGCAGATTCTATACCATCTGAGAGCCACCGGGGAAGCCTCAAGAATATTGGAGTGGATAGCTATTCAAGAATACCANAAAAAAAAAAAAAAGACAAAGTCCTAGTGAAAGAGATTTTCTGATTTGTTTCAGGGTTTTTATCCCCCTATTGTCCTTGGTAGTGTGTTCATATATACTCCCACCTTTTCCAGAGATAGTTTAAGGAAGGCTTACAGAACTATATAGGATAAATGAAAAATTATTAATCAAATGTGAAAGCAAAAAAAAAAGGGAGAGAGAGAGAAATAACAGAAGCAAGTTCAGGGGCGAGAATGAAATACAACTACTCTGGGAGCTCGCTATTGATGGACCACACATTCGTGCTTCCCCAGGGGCCCCGTTTACAAAATTCAATGTCCAGAAAGCAAACACAAACTAACCATTCTTCGGATTATGAGAGGCAAAGACGGGGGTTCACAGAGGAGACATCGGTGTGATATAATAAACAAGGTCCTTAACAACATTCCTGAGTAGCACAACCACCAGTTTCACTGGCCCGGGTCTACTGTTGACTAGTACCTTCAATATAGGCTCCACACAAGGCATGATTCAGAATAGGACATAAACCAGAACCATTTCCCGGGGGGCCAAATACCAGCTCTGCCAGGCTGCTCTGATCCACAGGACATTTCAACTCTCTGGAGGCTTGAATCATTGCTTCTCACCGCTTAGTTTTTTATCACTTAATTCTTGTTTTGAGTGGATTGTATATGCCTGGGGCTCAAAATTCAAAAAGTACAAAAGAATATACAGTGAACAATACATTTCTTTCCCACCCGGTCTCCCAATTCCCCTCTCCAGAAGCAACCAGTGTCCACTTTTTGCTGTGTTTTTCCTGCATAGGAGGTGACAACGAGCTTGAAATGATGTGTTGTGACAATGTTGTCTGTTGAATACTGACCGGTCACGCTCCAGAGAAGTGGTGACGTAAGGGAAAGGTTCACACATGCTCTTTTGAAAATGAGAAATCATCCAAGGTTTACTTGAACAAATACCATCCTCATATCTGGGAGGAAAGGACAGAAACCACCCCCCACCCCCTATCCCCACCCCGAGGTAGAATCATGAGTCTCCCTAGAGAATTTCATCTGCTGGCCTTGAAATGCAGAGACAAATGAGGCACTGAGGGCCTGAACTCCTACTGCCTAAAGCCAGACCACAGTCACTTTGGAAATCAATGCATGGTAGATGCCAATGGATTGCCACCAGGAAAGCGATCCTCTCCTTGACCCCACCATCTTGGAGGCATTTGGAAGTGTGCGGGTGGGGAAAGGATGTCTTATGGCTCTTGGCAAAGAAGCTAAAACTGCTAAAACACATTTCATGCCCAGTCATGTCTGACTCTGTGTGACACCATAAACTGTAGCCTGCCAGGCTCCTCTGTCCATGGGATTTCCCAGGCAAGAATTCTAGAATGGGTTGCCATTCCCTTCTCCAGGGGATGAGAATACCTTCCTGACCCACGTATTGAACCCAGATCCCCCACTTTGTGGGCAGATTCTATACCATCTGAGAGCCACCGGGGAAGCCTCAAGAATATTGGAGTGGATAGCTATTCAAGAATACCAGAGTGGGTAGCTATTCCCTTCTCCAGGGGATCGTTCCAACCCAGGGATTGAACACAGATCTCCTGCATTGTAGGCAGATTCTTTACCGTCTGAGCCATCAGGGGTGGCCCAGGGAAGTGCGGGGTGGGAACTGACTGGTATTGACTAGGCAGGACACTGCTCAAGACCGCCCACACTAAGAAGGGTCCGACCTCAAATTCCATCAACTCCCCCAGAGAGAAGCCCGGGCTGGGACCCAGTCCCAGTCTCAGCCCTGAAACATTCTCTGCAAAGTCCCCCTGGAGCTCTTACTAGGAGCCACCTCACTCCCTGGCACACCCAGCGAGAGAAACAATTAGGGAATGCACACTGAGGTAATGGAATGACGTGTTGAGTGGCTTTTATTTATAAGCCAGTTTGAAGCTGGGGAACAATTACCCAAAAAAGTCCCTTTGGTTTGAGACTAGATGAGCTGTTGCTTTTCTCTCTGGCCATGACTAGTTAGCTGAGCCAGTCATCTGGTCCAGACACTCCTGGATGGAGATAATAAAACTTGATCCCCTGAGTACAAAGGAATGTTGGCCAATCAGTTCTCTAAAGAGAGAACCATTCTTCCTCCTATCCAAGAGAAGGGGTTGGTTTATTAGGAAGCCTAGTTTTACGTGGACAGTGGAGAGGGTTTCTTCAGGCTTATGGTTTTTACCTCGATTCGAGTATCTCTTGCCCCTGGTGGGTTTTTTTTGTGTACACCCCGACTTTCTTTCTTCATTCTTTCGCTAATTAATTCCACAGTCATTTGCTGAGAGACATCTGCAGCAGCAACTGTGCTGTGAGGGTGAAATGAGATTAATCTGACAGAGTGCTTACCGAAGGCCAGGCACACAGAAGTGCTTGGGAGTCGTTTGTTTTGTCAGCAGTATTGCCGAGTGCCAGATGCCAGCCTAGATCCAGAGATCAATAAGAGAGATCTCTGTCCCCCCAGAATCCCCCAGCCTCCTAGGGGGCACCCACCGCCCCCCACCCCCACCCAGGAAGAAAGCAAGCGTCCTGGGATGTGATGGGTGTTGTGCCGTGGCGGAGCCTTCTGGGTCTCCTACAAGGCCCCAGTTTCTAGAGGGGTGATCTCTTCCCTCTCTCTCATTTGGGAAACCCTAGCTTGAAGAACCCCACCCTGGCCACCCTTAGCTGATGGGCCAGCTCGTCCCTGCAGCTTCCCTGGATGGGATGAACAGGGCAGGCCGGGATGAGGGAGGGAGTGTGTGTATTTACAGAATGTATTCCCATTTTTGGTCTTCTAGAAAGTCTGGGTAGCATGTGCACTGCGTTTAAAACAGGCTTTGGATTCAGATAAATGTGATCCTTGTAAGCTGAGTTTTGCCAAGTTTCATTTTCTTACAGTGGGGTGACAGCTATCTCACAAGGCTGCCATGAAGTTAAGAAGAGCTGTAAAGTGCAGATCACACCGCTCAGCCTACCGTAAGCATTAAGTGGCAGCTCTCCTAGTGTGTATTTTTTTCCCTGCCCTCAGATTACACCATCATAACTCCTTTCCTTTTCCAGCACTTTACAGTTTGCAGCATACTTTCTTTCTTTTTTAAGTCCATTGAATTTGTTACAATTATTGTTTCTGTTTTATGTTTTGGCTTTTTGGCTACAAGACATGTGGGATCTTAGCTCCCTGACCAGGGATCAAACCCTGACCCTCTGCACTGGAAGGGGGAGTCTTAACCCCTGGACCACCAAGGAAGTCCCTGTAGAGTGCTTTCACTTACATTTTCTCACCTGATCTTGAAATGACCCTGTGCGACAGGGCAGGGGTTCCTTCCCCAACTGACAGATGAAGAAACTGAGTCAAGCAACTATCACCTAATCAAGGGTGATCGAGGACAGGCTTCTCGGTCCCCATCTAGGGGACTGATGAGTACAGAGGATTTTTTTCTGGTGCTCTAATCATGAGATAAGAAAGAAGGATGGTTTATTCCGGGCGCAGGAGACACCAAACTGGCTCCCCTCAGCCCTGGGCTTCTCACAAGGGCAGCTAGGGGAGCCTGGCCCCTTCTCTGCCCTTCCCCAGCAGCACTCCATGAACTCCACTTGGCAGTCTGGGGGAGAGCTGGATGGTCACAGGGAAGATGGAACAGTCCCCGCAGTGAGTTGGGGAAGAGCGGAGAGCGCTGAGGGGTGAGGCCTGCTGGAGTGGAGCCGGCCTGGGCTGGGAGCCAGCCTGGACGAAGAAACTCTTCCAGGAGCCACAGACTGTGGCTGCTGCTGAGGTGGCAGAGAAGGCACATCTGGAAAAGAACAACCATCAGTGGCTCGTTGGTCTAGGGGTATGATTCTCGCTTAGGGTGCGAGAGGTCCCGGGTTCAAATCCCGGACGAGCCCCGTTTTTTCTGGATTTTTCTTTTTTTCCATTCCCTTTTCCCCACCACACACACAAGTATACACGGCCTGCCTTTTCTACAGTTAGAAGCAGAGATGATGTGGTGGTGAGTGAATAAAGGACTAAGGACAAGCTGCCAGTCAGTTTCCCTACTAGCCATGTCCTGTAGATATCCCATTATTCCCACTGAGGCCAAACCAAGCAGAAAGAGATTGTCATAACTCCAGGTGCTGAACCTGAGAAGGTTATAGAGCCAAAATGTTGCCTTGTGTCGGGCAGAAAGTCTCTCAGCCTCAGAGAAAGAGCAGGGGGTCAGGACTGAGGAGTGGGTCTGAGTTGGAGGTCGAGAAAAGGCAGACCCGCCACGCAAAATCCAAGCTATGAAATATACTGGCTTCAAAGGCCAAAAGCTAGGATCAAAGTTACAATTTGGATTCTCAGCTTTCCTCTTGGTAAAATGGGAACAATAATATTCATTTCTCAAAGTTGGGAGGATTAAATCAGAAACTGTATGTGAAAGCCCTTTGCAAACTATAATGTACCTTACAGACAGGGATTGTTAGGAATACTACTAAAGGTAAAGAGAATCTAGGAAGGAAATTCTGACAACATGACAGACTGAACTAACGTAGCTCTCCCTTCACCTAGTGGCCCCTAGAACACACACGGAAACACTGCAGAAACCATAATTTAAAAATTAAAGTATGAACAATTGCAAAATTGACTTTGAAATTTCCAGATATCAGAATTTAAAAAGGAATACAAGGGACTTCCCTGGCAATCCAGCGGTTAAGATTCTGCTTCTAATTCTGCTTCTAATCCCTGGTCAGAGGACTAAGATCCCATATACGGCACTGTGCGGCCAAAAAGTGAAAAAAAAAAAAAAAAAAAAGGAATACAAAACAAAGAAGGGAGAAGGGAAGAAGGAAAAGAGCTATCACAGGAGCCCATGGTTTATTTCAGACACAGATAACAGATATATTGCTTTCAGTTCTAGGCTATGTCCCCTCAGCCCAGCAGAGACAAAGAGCTGGGACTGAATCCAATACGTTAGAGTTTAGAACATCGAAGATCTACCTTATCCATGGCAGGAAGATTAAAAATGGCACACTCTATTTCAAGGAAGCAGAGGAAAAAGGGGGAGGAATATAAGTCAGCTCTGAGAAACTGAACTCCAAGCCTGAGACGATGCTTGTGTTGCCTCTGGGTTTGTCTGCATGATGCTGAATCCTCAAGCCAAGAACCTCAGTATAAATTGGTTTAGGAAAATCCCTAGGAATACCACAGGACTCCCTGGGAATACCACAAAGGAATACCACAGGAATCCCTAGGAATACCACACAGCCACAGAAAGCAGGAACGAGCTCTCCAAGCATGTTTCATAACTCGAGGTATATCTCACTAAATAAATGGAAATCTCACTAAAAAGTGACAAGTCAAAAACACCTACTGAAAAAGAATTCATAATAAAATATTAAAAGCTAGACAAGAAAGCAATCCATCATAAGGAAGAATTGGCAGACACAGCAGACAGGACAGTTAACACACTAAGAATGGTGCATAATAGAAAAATATGACAAGCACTGTATAAGTTTTCTTAAAAGTATTAAAGATGAAAGACAAGAAAGTAAACAATAATAAATATTGCACTATGAAGAAAAGCAGCTCATTGAGGGGAAAAAACCAAAACTTTAGGAAATGAAAGCTATTCTACTAAAGTAGACTTGACCCAGCTGGAAAGAGCACTGATGAACTGGAAGATGAGGCTGATGAAAATAAGGGAGGAAAGGGGAAAGTAATGAGATACAAAATATGAAAGAATAGTTAAAAGACATGAGGAAAAGACTTTGGGGCTTCTCTGATAACTCAGTTGGTAAAGAATCTGCCTGCAATGCAGGAGACCCCGGTTTGACTCTTGGATCAGGAAGATATGCTGGAGAGAAGATAGAGTATCCACTCCAGTATTTCTGGGCTTCCTTGGTGGTTCAACTGGTAAAGAATCTGCCTACAATATGGGAGACCTGGGTTTGATCCTTTAGTTGGGAAGATCCCCTGGAGAATCCTGCAATGCAGGAGACCCTGGTTTGACTCTTGGATCAGGAAGATATGCTGGAGAGAAGATAGAGTATCCACTCCAGTATTTCTGGGCTTCCTTGGTGGTTCAACTGGTAAAGAATCTGCCTACAATATGGGAGACCTGGGTTTGATCCTTTAGTTGGGAAGATCCCCTGGAGAAGGGAAATACCCACTCCAGTATTCTGGCCTGGAGAATTCCATGGACTATACAATCCATAGGGTCACAAAGAGTAGGACATGACTGAGCAACTTTCACTTTCAAAGACTTTCACTGAAATGCCACCAAAGGATATACTTCATAAGGAAGAGGACTGGGAAAGGTCAGTTTTCATTCCAATCCCAAAGAAAGGCAATGCCAAAGAATGTTCAAACTACCACACAATTGCACTCATGCCACACACTAGCAAAGTGATGCTCAAATCCTCCAAGCCAGGCTTCAACAATACGTGAACCGTGAACTTCCAGATGTTCAAGCTGGATCCAGAAAAGGCACAGGAACCAGAGATCAAATTGCCAACATCCGCTGGATCATTGAAAAAGCAAGAAAGTTCCAGAAAAATATCTACTTCTGCTTTATTGACTATGCCAAAGTCTTTGACTGTGTGGATCACAACAAACTGTAGAAAGCTCTTAAGAGTCCCTTGGACTGCTAGGAGATCCAACCAGTTCATCCTAAAGGGAATCAGTCCTGAGTTTCCATTGGAAGGACTGATGCTGAAGCTGAAACTCCAATACTTTGGCCACCTGATGTGAAGAAACAACTCTTTGGAAAAGACCATGATGCTGGGAAAGATTGAAGGCAGGAGGAGAAGGGGATGACAGAGGATGAGATGGTTGGATGGCATCACCGATGTGATGGATGTGAATTTGAGCAAGCTCCGGGAGTTGGTGATGGACAGGGAAGCCTGCTGTGCTGCAGTCCATGGGGTCACAGAGTCGGACATGACTCTGCAACTGAACTAACTGATAAATGCAATGTACTGTTATATTATACATATAAAGTTTCAGTTCAGTTCAGTTCAGTCGCTCAGTCGTTTCCGACTCTTTTCGACCCCATAAATAGCAGCACGCCAGGCCTCCCTGTCCATCACCAACTCCCGGAGTTCACTCA
>SJYX01019345.1:0-47687 GCA_006410675.1 Oreotragus oreotragus | reverse complement strand
TGTACAGTTCTTCTGTGTATTCTTGCCACCTCTTCTTAATATCTTCTGCTTCTGTTATGTCCATACCATTCCTTTATCGAGCCCATCTTTGCATGAAATGTTCCCTTGGTATCTCCAATTTTCTTGAAGAGATCTCTAGTCTTTCCCATTCTGTTGTTTTCCTCTATTTCTTTGCATTGATTGCTGAAGAAGGCTTTCTTATCTCTTCTTGCTATTCTTTGGAACTCTGCATTCAGATGCTTGTATCCTTCCTTTTCTCCTTTGCTTTTTGCTTCTCTTCTTTTCACAGCTATTTGTAAGGCCTCCCCAGACAGCCATTTTGCTTTTTTTTGCATTTCTTTTCCATGGGGATGGTCTTGATCCCTGTCTCCTGTGCAATGTCACGAACCTCCGTCCATAGTTCATCAGGCATTCTATCTATCAGATCTAGTCCCTTAAATCTATTTCTCACTTCCACTGTATAATCATAAGGGATTTGATTTAGGTCATACCTGAATGGTCTAGTGGTTTTCTCTGCTTTCTTCAATTTCAGTCTGAATTTGGCAATAAGGAGTTCATGATCTGAGCCACAGTCAGCTCCCGGTCTTGTTTTTGTTGACTGTATAGAGCTTCTCCATCTTTGGCTGCAAAGAATATAATCAATCTGATTTCAGTTATATACATATAAAGTTTATATGTATATAAAGTTTCTTGAAAGAGAGAGGATGAGGGAAATGTAATATTCCAATAGATAATGATCCATAATTTTCCAAAAAGAAGAAAGACACAGTTCTCAGGTTGAAACTGAGCTTATAAACAGATTGTGGTGAAACTGCAGAATATTGAATAGAAAAATTAAAATCTTAAAATCAACCAGAAAAAAAAAAAAAGTCTGTTCACCTAGAAGGACAATTATATTGGCAGTTGACGTCTTATTCACTGCAAAAGATTATAGAAAAAATAGAATATCTTCAAAAGGCCAAGAGAAAACTGTCAGCCTAAAAATCTATGCCTACTAAATTGTCATTTGTGTTTTGAAATAAAAGATCTTTTAACACAAAGACTGAGAATGTTTGCCACTCAGAGACTTCTGAAATGCCACAAAAGGATATACTTCATAAGAAGGAAACTGAAATAAGAAGAAAGGCATGAAATGCAAGAAGCAATGATGAGCAAAGAGATTGATAAATATGTTCGTCAGTCTAAACAAGCACCGAAAGCCACTGCTGGTGGAGCGTAAATTGGTCCTGCTGCTTTATAGAACAATTTGGCCATACGTTGTAAAGTTTAAGGTCCATGTATCCTATGACCCACAAATTCTACTTCTAGGTATCTACCTTAGAGAAGTGCTTACATATATGCCAAGGAGGCACACACAGCACTGTTTATCACAGCATTGCTTATGATCTGGAATACTGAAAACATCTTAAATGCTCATTAGCAGAAGGATGGATAAATAGACTGTGGTATAGTCAAACCATGAAACAGTATTCAGCAGTTAAAATTTATGAACTAGCACTATATGAAATAGCATGAATGTTTGCATTTAAAAAAGAATACATTTGAATTAGTTCTAATGAAGTGGATGAAACTAGAGCCGATTGAATCAGTTCTAATGAAGTGGGTGAAACTAGAGCCGATTATACAAGGTGAAGTAAGCCAGAAAGAAAAACACCAATACAGTATACTAACGCATATATATGGAATTTAGAAAGAAGGTGAGGATAACCCTGTATGCGAGACAGCAAAAGAGACACAGATGTAGTGAACAGTCTTTTGGACTCTGTGGAAGAGGGCGAGGGTGGGATGATTTGGGAGAATGGCATTGAAACATGTGAATTATCATATGCGAAATGAATCGCCAGTCCAGGTTCAATGCGTGATGCGGCTGCTCGGGGCTGGTGCACTGGGATTACCCAGAGGGATGGGATGGGGAGGGAGGTGGGAAGGGGGTTCAGGATGGGGAACACATGTACACCCATGGCGGATTCAAGTCAATGTATGGCAAAACCAATACAATATTGTAAAGTAAAAGAAATTAATTAAATTTAAAAAATAAATATATTTTTAAAACACACAAACCAGTATTGTCTATTGCTTGTTGTTGTTCAGTCACTAAGTCATGTCTGATTCTTTGTGACCCCCATAAACTACAGCATGCCAGGCTTTCCTGTTCTTCACTATCTCCTGGAGTTTGCTCAAACTCATTTCCATTGAGTCAGTGATGCAATTCAACCATCTCATCCTCTGTTGCCCCCTTCTCCTCTTGCTCTCAATCTTTCCCAGCATCAGGGTCTTTTCAAATGGGTCCGTTCTTCGCATCAAGTCCCAAAGTATTGGAGCTTCAGCATGAATCCTTCCAATGAACACCCAGGACTGATCTCCTTTAGGATGGACTGGTTGGATCTCCTTGCTGTCCAAGGGACTCTCAAGAGTCTTCTCCAACACCACAGTTCGAAAGCAACAAGTCTTCAGTGCTCAGCTTTCTTTATAGTCCAACTCTCACACCCATACATGACTACTGGAAAATTCATAGCTTTGACTAGATGGACCTTTGTCGGCAAAGTGATATTTCTGCTTTTTAATATACTGTCTAGATTTGTCATTGGAGAAGGCAATGGCATCCACTCCAGTACTCTCGCCTGGAATATCCCATGGTTGGAGGAGCCTGGTAGGCTGCCGTCCATGGGATCGCACGGTCAGACACGACTGAACGGCTTCACTTTCACTTTTCACTTTCATGCATTGGAGAAGGAAATGGCAACTCACTCCAGTGTTCTTGCCTGGAGAATCCCAGGGATGGAGGAGCCTGGTGGGCTGCCATCTATGGGGTCGCACAGAGTCAGACACGACTGCCGCAGCAGCAGATTTGTCATAGATATTCTTCCAAGGAGCAAATGTCTTTTAATTTTGTGGTGCAATCACCATCTGCAGTGATTCTGGAGACTAAGAAAATGAAATCTGACACTGCTTCCATATTTTCCCCATCTATTTGCCATGAAGTGATAGGACCAGATGCCATGATCTTTGTTTTTTTGAATGCTGAGTTTTAAGCCAGCTTTTTCACTCTCCTCTTTCACCTTCATCAAGAAGCTCTTTAGTTCCTCTTGACTCTCTGCCATTAAAGTGATATCCCCTGCATACCTGAGGCTGTTGGTATTTCTCCTGTCAGTCTTGACTCCAGCTTGTGATTCATCCATCTCGGCATTTTACATGATATACTCTACATATAAGTTAAATAACCAGAGTGACAATATATTATCCATTGTTTATAAATACATATATTTAAATAAATATATAATAGATGGGCTATCTGAATCAAATGTGTCAAGAAATGAACAGTTGTTAGATTTCAGTGGTGAGTGCATGGATATTTATTATGTTACTTTCTGTATTGTACTTTATGCATCTTTAAAAGATTTTCTTTTTTTTTTTTTTNTTAAATAAATATATAATAGATGGGCTATCTGAATCAAATGTGTCAAGAAATGAACAGTTGTTAGATTTCAGTGGTGAGTGCATGGATATTTATTATGTTACTTTCTGTATTGTACTTTATGCATCTTTAAAAGATTTTTTTTTTTTTTTTTTTAATGAAAGGATCTAGGTATTTAGAAATAAGGGTAAATGGGGATAAATGGCTGCATCAGTCCTCAGAGAGGATGATCTGCTGGGATGGGATTAGGAGGGAGGCTGAGTCCTGGGTCCAGGGATTATGAGGATTAATTCAGATCATCCCCCTAAGCTGATCACCTGGCTGGCATTCCCAGCACTCCAAGCTCTTCAGAGATGCATCTCTGGACCACAGTCCACTTCCCTCCATACTTCCTGCCTCCTATCTCCACTCTTACGTTCAACCCAGTACTGTTCTGCTCAGGGATTACCCACATTTGGGTCCCTAGAATAGACTGGTTCAGGTGTCCCCTGAATACTCCTCAAATCAAGGGTAAATGATGACCTGCACCCAGGAGCCAAGGAGAGATTAGTCCTAATACTCAGGATCAGAGCTCCCTGAGGAGAGCCTGGACCCTTGGATGTTACAGTTGACAATTGCCTTCCCAGTCCCACCCTCTATTAGCCAAGAGGTCAGCAGTCAAGGTCTGCTAACTGACCCTGCTGGTCAGTGAGAACCAGAAGGAGCTGGGCTGGTGCAGAACAGAGTCACACTGCTTCCAGCATTAGACTCCATTATTTCTGGGAACCCTATGCCCTTCATCTTCCTGATGCCAACCCCTTCCACCATCCCTGACAAGCACTCTGCTCCCCAAGTTTTGACAAACCTGAAGTCTGCAGCAGTCCCTCTGGAAGGGGTCTGGGTGGACTTGCCCAGCAGTCTTTCCCCACAGCTGGATCACATTAACCACAAGGTCTGGAGTGGAGCCCTATCCCCACAGGAAGCATAAGAAACATCTTGATCTGTGCTCACCATCTCTCTGAGCACATACTGGGCTGGGAGTATGAGAGGGAGGAAGAAAGGTGAGGAGAGAAGGCAGGGTGTGGAGGGAGGGAAAGAGAGACAGACAGAGGCTGAGAGGCAACATTATTGTTAACAGGTAACACTGAACTCCTTGAGTGTGAGATCATATACTAAATGATAAGCAGAGTCTACAGATGTGAAGTTAGGAGATTTACCTTTACTCATTCATTCTACGTGTAAGAGAATTTGTCAGATGCTAGGAGAAGGTAGTGGCACCCCACTCCAGTACTCTTGCCTGGAAAATCCCATGGACACAGGAGCCTGGTGGGCTGCAGTCCATGGGGTCGCTAAGACTCAGACACGACTGAGCGACTTCACTTTCACTCTTCACTTTCATGCATTGGAGAAGGAAATGGCAACCCAGTCCAGTGTTCTTGCCTTGAGAATCTCAGGGACAGGGGAGCCTGGTGGGCTGCTGTCTATGGGGTCGCACAGAGTTGGACACGACTGAAGTGACTTAGTAGCAGCAGCAACAGCAGAGATACACAGAAGACCATTGTAACTTCCCAGTCTTCAAGAAAATGGGCAGACAGAAAATTAAAAACCCGACCTCGACAACCCTGAGTGACTGGCACTGCCCTAGAGAGAAAGGAGGACAGGGTGTGTATAATAGGGTGGGAGGGGGCGTCAGGAAGGGCTGCCTAGAGATGACTCCCTGCTGAGTGTTGAAGGATAAGTAGGGGATGTCCAGGTGAAGAAAGGTTCTCCCCTGAAGACTATGGAGGGCTCGTGAAGCTGGGAGCCTGTGGCGGTGACAAAGACAATATATGCCGAAGACCTTGCGAGTGGATGGGCGAGAGAAAGGATTGGTGTGTGTCCCTGGCCTGGCTTAGGAGTCTCCCAGTGCTTTTCTGGATGTCCTGGGACGCCCCAGTTCTCAAACGTACCCATATTTTTCCTAGCTAAGACCTTCAGAGATGTGAGAACAATTGTTTCTTCAAGACCTGGCCCCTGGTAGACGTTCCTTGAATGAATGATGAAGTTAAGTGAAATAAGCCCGCGGAAGTTTCACATCTCCCATTTTTAACAGTGTGAATCAGCAGTGCCCACCCTGAACAGGCTATGCGTGCATGATGAGTGGGGGTCATGCTCGCAGCCCACCGGGAGTAGGGCTCGTGGGAAGGCAAGCGGTGGAGAAAGGCGGCCTTCCGACACTAAGGACTGTGTAGGGCCACGGAGCCGCCCCTCCTAAGAGGGTCCCTGCTTCTGGCTTGGTGAGGGGCGCACGCACGGACAACAGAGGGATCAGGGCCCCAAGTTCACGTATCCTGGCCTCAGTTTCCCCGCTCCTGCCCTCACGCAGTTCTAAGGCTGCGGCGGGCGGCCGGGGTCCGCGCCGACTGCAGAGCTGGGGGGCGCGCCCTGCGCCGTAGGGAGCCAGGGGAGTGGAAAAGCATCCGCGTGTTTGCAGGAAACAAGCCGGGAGGATCCGTCCATCCTTTTGGTTTTCCTGCCTCATCACCGAGCTAGACGGGATCCCGGCACACGGAGCAGAGGGGTCTCCCCGCGCAGCCGACTCCTGGCTGCTCGCACTCTCCGCGCGCGTCTCCTCCCATCTCCGGCTCGCTCGGCCTCGGGGAACTCGGGAGCTGCGGCGGCCGACCGGCTTCCGGGCGGCGGCGGGGGCGGTGTCAGNAGCCCTAGGGGTTCTATAGATCCTGCACCCGCTCGCTCCCCTAAAGCTTCTGAGCGCGGGGCGCGGGTGAGGTGGACGAAGTCTAGGGAGAGATGGAGGGGAGGGGAGGGGTCCGGTCCACACGACCCCCGCCAGCCATCGCCGGCCCGCTCCCCACCTTCCCCTTAGGCGCACTACCTCACCCTTTCAGCCTCTTTACTTGCTCCCACCCTCTGCCATCCTTGTCCATCTTCCCCCCCACCTGTCCCCTCTGGGCTAAAGAGACACACACCATTTCTACCTGTGCAAGGGAGAGGAGCCTGGAATAGAGGCTGCAGAGGAGGATGGGCAGGGCAGGGCGGGGTCCCCAGAGGCCCGGCCTGAGGGGCAGCTTGGGGAGAGGAGTCGCAGTGCCTGGCAGAAGGAGCCAAGTACTTCCACTGGGATGAAACCCCCAGGGCTCCGAAGGGCTAGAAGGTGTGTCCCTTCCCCTCCCCGCCTCGCCCCAGCCACCCTGGCACCCCACAATCCCTCCTCTCTCCTTGCTCACAGGACCCACAGTGACCACTTTAGGCTCCTATGAGGTGTCGGAGAGTTGTGAGAGGAAGAAGGGCCAACGCTGGGGGTCCTTGGAAAGGCGGGGGATGCAAGCTATGGAGGGTGAGTTTTCCCATAAAGCTTTCTTTCCTTCCCCCTCACCCAATTTTCCTTCCTCCCTCTGACCCTCCAGAACTCTGAGCCAGGACACACACCTTCCTGCTAGTTCAGCTCAGCACCCGCTAGCCCTCCTCAGGGCTCAGGTTTTGAGGGAAGTTCAAGATACATCCTTTTGGGGTTCTAATCACCAGCTAACCAGGTTGTGTGTCCCGAGGGAGCTGCCAGACAGAGAAAGAGGCCTCTTTGGACAGAGCTTTGAAGCAGCCTTTCAGCAGGGGGTTTGTTCTCTCTGCCTCCCGACCCAGATCTCAAGCTGTCTCTTATTTTGAAAAGCAGGGAAGTGAGCATGTGAACTGTCTTTCTGGTGCTGCCACCACTGACTTCAAATAGAAGCCTGGTGGCTTTGGTTCTCTAGGCTATCTTACTGCCTGAAAGAGGGAGCCTGGGAAGGGGGCTGCTGAAAAGGCCAACCTCCCAACACATGTGTATTCCCACCACACCCATGCGACTTGGCAGTTGCTGCCAACACCAGGAGGATGCTAGAAGGATGCCGGTCCTGTTGCCAGGACTTCCCGTGAAGGGTCCCCAGGTCCCTGTGCACATCTAGTGTGGACAATCTTGCCCCCCCGACCCCGGGGAGACAGATGATGCCAGGGGTCCCAGATGAATCTTAGGCTGTGGTTACTGGACAAAATCAGGCCAGAGACTCAGAATTTTAAAACAGTTGCCATCCAGATAAGGTTTTGCTATTTAGAGGAACTGCATTGCAGTAAAGGAGGGGGTGCTTGCCAGCGAGACTGGGGACCAGCACACCCCAGTTTCTTAACTCATTAAAATGGCAGGCTTTCTTTTACATGCAAGTACAACCTATGACTTCCCCCTAAAAACTGCCTTGTGGTCAGCAGGGGAGGAAGGGAGACCCCCCACCCCCACCCCCCCNTTGCCAGCGAGACTGGGGACCAGCACACCCCAGTTTCTTAACTCATTAAAATGGCAGGCTTTCTTTTACATGCAAGTACAACCTATGACTTCCCCCTAAAAACTGCCTTGTGGTCAGCAGGGGAGGAAGGGAGACCCCCCACCCCCACCCCCCCCGGACACTCAGCAGGGAAAAGAAAAGTGAACTTGGTAGAAAATGTCAAAATGGCTATTTGATGGAATATGTTTGGAAGGGCCCCAGTGTTTGTTCAGTAAATTCTTTAGATCATTTCTTTCAGATGTTCTCTTTCTCTGCCTACTGAGAGGCAACAGTTTCTTATCATGGAAACGCTAGTTTCTCACAAGCCACCTGGATCATTTGTAAACTGTACAAACCGCCAAACTGTAATTCTTGCCCTGTTTGGCTTAAAGACACACCCAGTGTCTGAATCCTTTCTTGACTACTTGTGCCCAGAGACAAGGATAGAAGAAGCAAGGTATCCTTGTGCAAGCCGGTCCCTGGCTGTTCAGTCCACCTGAAGGCAGTCCTTGGAGGCCCCAGAAGCAATATTGGTCCAGAAAGCGCCTGGGAGGGGGATGGATACCTCCAAACTTGACTCTCACACCTCAGGGCCCCTCAGGCATGCAGGTGCTGCCCAGGGGCTCCTTGGGGGACACCAGATGGCACTATTATACCATCTCTGCCCTCTAAGGACAGTGAGGTGGAGGGCCCTCTAAGGACTGTGGAAGAAAGTTGGCTCTTAATCGCTGGCAGGATGTTGGGGGGGGTCTCTCCTAGGGGAAGTGTTACTCCCAGCTCTCTACGAGGAGGAAGAGGAGGAGGAGGAAGAGGAAGAAGAAGAGATGGAAGAAGAGGATGATCCAGGGCAGAAAGGTGGCAACGCGGGCTCCCTGTCGATCAGCAAGCACCGAGGCCTGAGCCTCACGGAGACGGAGCTGGAGGAGCTGAGGGCTCAGGTGCTGCGGCTGGTGGCAGAACTGGAGGAGACCCGGGAGCTGGCAGGGCAGCACGAGGATGACTCTCTGGAGCTGCAGGGTGAGTACCTGCGATGGGGCTGGAGGGCTTGGGCCCAAAGGCCCTGGGTCCCCAGCCTTACACCAGCTCCCCTGTCCCTGCAGGGCTCCTGGAGGATGAGCGGCTGGCCAGCGCCCAACAGGCAGAGGTGTTCACTAAGCAGATCCAGCAGCTCCAAGGTAAGTCCTCGCACTTGGACTGGCGGGTAGGCGGTCATCCTAGTACTTGTGTCTTGAGGGTTTAGCAGAGGCACAGCAGACCAATGGAGCTGAACTCGGTACTTACTCATCAGTTTCTTCTACTATTTTTACCCTTTTCTCCTCGTCTCTCCATTACCCTCTTAATTTCCTTTTTTTTTTTTTGCACCTCTAACTGACTCTTCTGTCCCCCTCCTCCTTCCCTTTTTTTGCCCTCCCATTTCACCCCCTTTCCTTGAGGCTAACTCTCTCTTCTCCCCTCAGTCTCTCCCCTTCTCATCCCTTTTTCTTTGTTTTCCTGGTCAGTGCCAAGGGTATGTAGTCAGGGTTGAATTGCAAACCACATTACTTTTCCCCCATCCCTCCAAGAGCATCATGAGAAGAGTGGTGAGACAATGAGAAGTGACAGGAGGGGACTCAGTGCATCTTTTAAGGGAAGCAGGTGAGAACATTTCTCTTGCTACCTAGGACCAAGCTAGAGGCCCCCAAAGCCCTTTTTTTTCTAACGCCCATGTCTCTGGGAAGCAGCAAGGCAAGCATCCTACAGTCCACTGTGCCACGAAATAAAGAGGCAGGTTTTGTTACATCTGTGGGCTTTGGGAAGATTTTGGGGAGCTGCCCTAGAAAACTGCAGGGACTCTCCAGGCAGATCTGAGATCAAGCCAAAAGAGAAGTATAAATGGAAAAATAAGGAAGGCTGGCAAGCAGGCCTGGAGAGAGCAAGCCAAGGTGGGAGAGGAGGAGGGAAAGAAGACGTAAGCAAAGGTAGAAAATAAAACAGGAAAAGTAGACAATAAAGGCGCTGAGGTGGGAGGGGAGGTAAAAGTGTTAGTCACTCAGTTGTGTCCGACTCTCTGTGACCCCATGGACTGTAGCCCACCAGGTTCCTCTGTCCATGGGATTCTCCAGGCAAGAATTCTGGAGTGGATTGTCATTCAGGGAGGGAGAGAAACTGCTGGAGCCATGTTGCTCTGGGGAAAGAGTGTGAGCATTGTTCTCAGGTCACCTAGATTCTTGAGCCCAGTTCTGGCACATAACAAGCTGTGTGATCTTGAGCTAGTCACTTTTATCTTTTTGAAACTCAGTTCCTTAGCTGTAAAATAGGGCTGACTTATATGCTTTATCAACCATTTACTGAGTGCTTGTATACTTGGAGGACTAGCTATGGACAACATAGATCAGATCCCTGCCCTAATGAAGAGTACATTCTGATGGGAAAGGCAGAAAACAAACACCATCAGTTCAGGAATAAAATATAACAATAAATGCTAGGAAGAAAATATAACAATATGATATGGATGGGGGTAAGATGGAAGTGTATTTTTGATAAAGTAGTTAGAAATGTCTGAGAAAGGGACATTTGAGCCAAGACCCGAGTCATGAAGAATATCTGAGGGACGTGCACACCAGGCAGGTGAACTAGCAACTGCAGAAGCTCAGAGGCAAGAATAAGCTTCATGTGTTTGAGGGACATCGTGGCTGGAGCAAAGTGCATGTGGAGGATTTTGCTAAGAGAGAGTTCTGAGAAGTGGGAGAGTTCAGATTACAGAGAACTTTATAAGTCAGCTGAGAGGTTTGACTTGTATTCTAAGTATAGTGGAAAACATGGGAGGGTATTAGCCAGGGCTGGAGGGATAAGATCCACTTTACATTCTTGAAAGAATACTTTGGCTACTCTCTGTGGAATTGAATGACAAGAAGAGAGTCAAAACAGTTGAGTCTGATCAGCAAAGAATTGCAGTAGTCCAGCAAAGAAATGGTGGTTGCTTGGATTAGAGCAGTAGAAATGGAGATGATTGAGCATACAATTTGAAATTTAGAGCTCTCAGGACTTGCTGAATTGGATAGGGGGGGATAGGAGAGGCATGAAAGATGACTTTGCCTTGAGAAACTGAAGGGATGGTGGTGTCATCTACTGGTAACGGGAACAACTTGACAAGGAACAAATTTCAGGGCTAGGAAAACCCTTTAAGATATGTTTTCTACATGTTGAGTTTGAAATGGCTATTGACATCTAAGTAAATATATTAAAGGAAGCTGCTGGATATATGAATCTAGAACCAGGGAAGAAATCAGGACTGGAGATATAAATTTGGGAGTCATTAGCATATAGATTATATTTGAATCCATGGGAGATCACAGTGAAATCACATGGAGAGATTCAGGAAAAGGAGAGAAAAGGGTCTGGTCCCAGGGATGCTCTGGAAGTTAAAAGTCTCACAGGCAAGGAGAAATGAACAGAGACTGAAGTAGGAGGAACCACTGAAGCATTTGGTGACCTGGAAGCCAAGAGCAGAAAATGCTTCAAGGAGGCAGTGATCAGCGCTGTCAAAAGTTGCTAAGTAAGACGGCCATTGGATTGGGCAAGACGGAGGGCTCTGAGACGTTTCAGTGAAGATAGAAGCTTAACTATACTGAGCGGAAGAGCAAAGGGGGAAGTGAAATGGAGACGGTGAGTACACATAATTCCAGTAGTCATGTCTGGGAGAGAAGCAGAGAAACAATGGAAAGGAAGTCAAGGGACAGCTCCTGGTGTTTCGTTTTAGGGGGATGGGTCACGCTGGATCATGTTGATATGATGAAAGAAAGGATCCGCTAGAGCATTAGACCTCACCTAAGCTCAGGGGTGGGTTGGGGCGGCGGGGGTGAAGGTTGCTGCAGGTCTGGGTGGTGGTGGTTTAGTCACTAAGTCGTGTCCAACTTTTGCAACCCCATGGACTGTAGCCTGTCAGGCTCCTCTGCCCATAGGATTCTTCAGGCAAGAATTCTGCAGTGGGTTGCCATTTCCTTTGCCAGGGGATCTTCCCGACTCAGGAATCGAACCTGGGTCTCCTCCCTTTCAGATAGATTCTTTACCCACTGAGCTATGAGGGGAGGTTTGGGCAAGGCGCCCAAACCCCACCCCGCGGAGGAGTCCTTGCGCACGCGCATTGCCCGTTTCCGCCAAGAGGGGGCGCGCGCGGCCTCAGAGGTAGCTGGTGTTGAGAGGCCGTTCCGGCCGCCACAGCCCCTCAGGGGCTGGGACCGGCCGGCGGCGGGAGGGGCCCCCAGAGAGACCGCTTTGTGAGGGGCGGGCCAGTGAGATGGAGGCCATAACCAGTGAGTGAGAACTGATTTTTCTGTGCCCCTCGCCCGGCTCCAGCGCCTTCGGCGTCGCCCCGACGGCCCCAGTCTCACTGTCAACCGGCGCCGGCTCTTCAGCTTAGGGCCCCCCAGAGAGACCGCTTTGTGAGGGGCGGGCCAGTGAGATGGAGGCCATAACCAGTGAGTGAGAACTGATTTTTCTGTGCCCCTCGCCCGGCTCCAGCGCCTTCGGCGTCGCCCCGACGGCCCCAGTCTCACTGTCAACCGGCGCCGGCTCTTCAGCTCCCAGGCCGGCCTTTTTCCAACTCCTAGGGAGGCCGCCCCAGTGAGGGGCCGCCCAGCCCAGCCCAGCCTCCGGATAAGGTCCTCCCTGGTGCCCGCAAGCTCCACCCCTCTGCAAGCTCCGCCTCCTTGCCCCTGTGTGTTTCTAATTAAGAGCTTTTCAAGGTTGAGAGGGACCCTCCGCCATTCTTCAGTGGATCTGAGAATGTCCTTTTTTTTTTTTAAAGACATAGAGGAAAACCTCAGGGATACTTGAACCTGAACATCAGGGGCAGAGTGGGCAAGTGGAGGGTTCTGACAGAAAACCCACCCAGCCTTTATCCTAATGGCCGGTGACTTGTGTGTCTCCCCCACTAGGCTATATGCTCCAAGGGGCAGACTGTTGAACAGTAAAAAGAGCAAGGACTTTGTTTCCTTCAAATAGGAAGGAAATCAGAGAATCTAAGCAGAGATGTTTGGGCTTGGCACAGAGGTGATCAACTAATACTTGTTGAATAGACTAAGTAGAGGAGACAGCTAAGATGCTTGTAGAGAAAGGAAGACTGGCAAAAGGTGTGCCCAGAACCGCACCTGTGAGCTTGGCAGTGTAGGGCCAGAGACCTTCCCCCATGCCTCCAGACTCCCCATCGGCTCAGCATTTATGTCTGTAGTATGTCCAAGTTTTTCTTCTCAAACCTCCATTTTCTGTTCTAGTGTTTTGTTTTGTTTTTTTAATACCCAAACATACAATTCGGCACCTGTGGTCCTCAGTAAAAGTTTGTGAACTAGATGTATCCCCTGCCTCATTTATGCATGTATACAGCAAATATTTATTGAGTGTATTATGCTAGGGTCTCTGGCAGATCCTGGAGCTATAATGGTGAGCAAAACAGACATGATTCCTGTCTTCATGAAGCTTACAAGTGAAGGGGAGGCCAGCGTTTTAATAACACACACACTGCAAAGTACAAAGGGCTATGAGAGCATTTAATGAAGGACTTTGCTTAATTTTTTGAGAAGGTGGGGGGAGAGGCTAGGGAAGGTTGAAATCTGAAGGGAGTTGGGGGCAAGGATTAGGGAGAGGGTGCCTTGCAAAGAGTTTATGGGAAGGTCCTGACCCTCCTAACTCAGTCCTAATTTCCTAATCCTAACCCCCTAATTTTGAATTCTGTACTGGTGGCAATATCTTTTACTCTTGCTCCATGTTTAGGTTCTCCTGATTCCCAGTGGGTACCTCTGTTCAGAAACCCTGAGATGCTCCACAGATACTGAGAGCTCTTACATGTTTATTTTGTACATTAAAACATATTATAAAATATAGATTTGTTGTGAAAAGTATCAAAGCAGTGATATATATAATGTGGAAAGTAAAAGTCCCTCTCACATACTAAATCATTCTTTAGCAGCAACTGTGTTTTACGGTTGAGGACTTCTATCTTTCCAGACCTTTTTCTGTGTATTTATATATTTGTGTTATATATTATACATAGAAATATTTTTGCAAAAAATGAGATAATACCGTGTATTTTACAGCTCATTTTTCTTTCTAGTTAGTATATTATGGAAACCCTTTCATGTTTTCTCTAAAGATCTGCCACTTTCTTTTAAATGGCAGCCAATATTCTATTTCATCTTCTTCAGTTTAAACAATCCCTTATTGATTGGCATCTAGTTTATTTCCCCAGTGTTTGATTACCTTGCCATGAGCTTACATTTGAATTTCAGCTGTGAGCTCTAAATACGCATTGTTTTGGGACCAGTACTTACACAAGCAGTTCGTGGAAAATCTGAGCCTTTGTAATTTCTAAGCTCCCAGACTGAATAGATGAGAATAGTCTATAAGTGTTTTTTTAGTAAGATACTTTTTGGGAAGACTCAGGGCATAAGTCGGAGAAGGCAATGGCAACCCACTCCAGTACTCTTGCCTGGAAACTCCCATGGATGGAGGAGCCTGGTAGGCTGTAGTCCATGGGGTCGTGAAGAGTCAGACCTGACTGAGCGACTTCACTTTCACTTTTCATTTTCATGCATTGGAGAAGGAAATGGCAACCCACTCCAGCGTTCTTGCCTGGAGAATCCCAAGAATGGAGGAGCCTGGTAGGCTGCCGTCTATGGGGTCACACAGAGTCGGACACGACTGAAGCGACTTAGCAGCAGCAGCAGCAGCAGGGCATAAGTAAAATGCTGAAAATTAGGTCTGGTCTTTAACTGTTAGGTGATTTCTTAGAAGTACCTAATACTTTTTGTTTGGGGTAGCCTAATTTGTTTTTTGTTGTTGTTTGTATTTGGGGGTTTGTTTTGTTTGTTTTTTTGGCCTAATTAGTTTTTGATGCAAAGCCTCAAGATCTGCTTTCCTATTGCACCTTACTACCTAGATTGACTCTGTTCTCCTAGGTATTCCCTTTATTCCACATCAGGTGAAGCTAAACTTTTCTGATGGGGTAGAGACCAGGTTGTCAGGAGTTTCCAGATAAGAAATAAACCTGCCTTTTATAATCTTTGGGCTTTGCAGGTGAGCTGCGGTCCCTGCGGGAGGAAATTTCCGTGTTAGAGCGTGAAAAAGAATGTGAACTTAAGGAAATAGAACAGGAGTTGCATTTAGCCCGGGCTGAGATCCAGACTCTGCGGCAAGCAGCGGAGGACTCTGCGACTGAACACGACAGTGACATAGCCTCCCTGCAGGAGGACATCTGCCGGATGCAGAATGAACTCGAGGACATGGACCGAATCCGAGGAGAGTATGAGATGGAGATCACCTCCCTCCGTGCAGAAATAGACATGAAGAACTCTGACCCTTCCAATAGTTTCAGTCTCTCAGATTTCTCTGAGATGCAAGGTATGAGAAAGCAAGCCCTCCTCCTGGTCTGTGAGTCAAATCAAGCAGAGGGAGCTAGGCTGCAAGAAGTTGGGCTTAGATCATGAATTGGGAACCTGTAGAAGAAACTTCTAGGTGGGATTCAAGACTGTGAGAGAGAAAAGCTTGAGGTCATGTAACCAGTCTATGATGGTATAAGAAACAGCACCATGGAGATGTCCCCTGAGAATTCTTCCTCACAGAGCCATTGTACATTTGTTGATTTGCTTGTGCTAAAGCCCTTCCTGCTTCCCTAGTGGCTCAGATGGTAAAGAATCTGAGTGGAGGGCATGGCAACACACTCCAGTATTCTTGCCTGGAGAAGCCCCTTGGACAGAGGAGCCTGGTGGACTGCAGTCCATGGGGTCACAAAGTATTGGACACAATTGAGCAACTAAACACAGCATAGCACACAGCCCTCCCCAAGTAGAAGTTTTAGGGGGCAACAAACCAGAGCACAAGACAGCTGGAGAGGAACAGAGGTTATTTCCAGTAATACATGAGGTACACAAAAGCTTAGAGCTCTGCTGAGTCTCCCAGTGAGTTGCTAGGCTTCATGACATCAGAGACTTTGCCTTTATTCTGAGGCTAGATTTATGATCTGAGTATAATGGGAGGCCCTGTACTGGGCCAGGTCAAGCAAAGACAGTCAACAAGGAATCAAAAGAACTGCAAGCTTTCCCAGCTGTAACAGGCCTCTCAGAAGTGCCTTTGGACTGATATACTGAGAAGGAGGCTAACACAGTGGGAAGGCTTGGGCTGTTCAGAATCTCAACTCTGCTAATTAGCAGGATAAACTTAGCCTGGTTATTATCTCATGGTTTCCATAGCTGTGAAAATTGATTAATAAAACTTTATAGTTGGATGGGATTCTGGAACAGGAAAACGACCTTACGGAAAACGTAGAAAAATCTGAATAAAGTATAGAGTTTAGTTAACAGTAATGTACCAGTGTTCATTCCTTACTCATGACAGATGTACCTATGGAAAGATGTTAACAAGAGGGGAAGCTGGGTGAAAATACTCCCAGGGAATTCCGCACTATCTTTGCAACTTTTCTGTAAATCAAAAACTATTCTAACACTAAAAGTTTATTTAAAAAGGAAGAAAGAAAGAAAACCTTATAGGGCTATTTTGGGGATTAAATGAAATGCCTAGTATGCTGAAAGCACTCACATACAACTAACTCCAAGGTGGGAATCATCCGGTCTAATGCTTAGCACATGGTTAGCTTTTTATTAAAGATTAGTTTCCTTCCTTCCTTCTACGGTAATCTGGAGTATGCCGGAGACTTTTGATTGGACTAAAGAAGGAACACTAAAAGTGAATGTCAGGGTGTTGACTCTTACAGCGGGAAAGACAGGCCTCGGGCTCTAATTGGAGCAAGTTAGTGTTCTTTAAACATCAGCAGAATTAGTATTCTGAGAGAATTAATTCTTAATCATGAAAAAATAAAGCAGATATGTGTGTTTCTATTTTCATATCATGAAAAAGTATTGGTATACGGAACTTAGGATCTGTGCTGGGGCATTTTAACCAGATCTCTGCTGATGCTTGTGAATGTATGATTTGTGGGTTCGGTTGTGGTGGGCTTTTTTGTCAGCAGATGAAAAAGATCATTAGAAAGAATTCTTGCGCACGTGCAGGCCGATGGATTGGGTGTGGTGATAAAGGAAGTAAAAGGACCACAGGAAGTGTAAGGGTGCCTGGGTTGTCTCTGAAAGCCGAGGACTGGCAGCTCACACGCTCAGCTTTTTGTACTAAAAGTGTAAGGACACTAACCATAAACAGTTGAATGGGAGCTTTAAATAAAATAAACCAAAACCCCCCACAATTAATTAAACCCTCAAAAGCTCCTGAAAATCTGAAGACGCTGTCTTGGTTGGTTTTGCTTGTTTCCCCTGCCACCTCCACTCCCCCCACCCCGGCCCTCTTGGTTGAGGTTTTGAAGATGGACACCCAGGGCCAGTCTTCTAGGAAATTGAAAAGATGGGCAGCACACTGAGAGGACAAAGACCCACTGCAACTTGAAACTTTCCGAGCCCCATCTTCTAAACCTCTGCATGGGGTATCTCATCTGTCTCTAGAAAAAGAAACCAGCTTTCCGCAGCCAGATTTTTAGACTGGAAAACTGGGGGCTGGTCATCTGTGCTTCCTCCCTGGGGTCTCACCTCTCTGCCTGTCCTCTGCAGAAGAGTTGCAGCAACTGCGGGAACGCTACCACTTCCTGAACGAGGAGTACCGGGCCCTGAAGGAGAGCAACAGCAGCCTCACAGGGCAGCTTGCAGATCTGGAGAGTGAGAGGTACAGCCCACAGGCCCACAGGGCTCTTTAGGACAGGGCTATTCCCTGAGTAGAACCGGCAAAGGCAGATGTCAGGCTCCCCAGGCTTCCTCCACTGTGGGAGAGCTGGGCCTTCCGGTGGTATCTGAAGGGTTCGAATACTGCTGAGAAGCAGGTATGGGGATCCAACCAGATGTCTCAGGACTAGAGCTGGGTGAGTTCTGAAATTTCATTTTCTTCCACTCAAGGCAGTTAGGTCTGGTTGGCTCTCCTCTGGAGCAGAGGAGAAGCAGTTCCTTTGTTGTCCTCCCAGACTTGATCCAGTCTAAGGATGCATTGCCTCCAAATTGGAGCTGGCTTGACCTCAGTCCCAGCCTGGAGCCTGACTGGATTAGTACCCTTAGGGTCTCTCAGAGCCAGACATGCCTTTGCAGGTTGAAGTGCTGGGGACTTTTTCTGTCATCCTTAAAGAGAGTGTTTGAGAGGTAAATCAAGAAGAGAAGCCTCTTAACTGTCTTTTGCCTAAAATGAAGGCATCAGGACCAGGCATACTTGGCAGGTGGTGCTGGGCAGAGTGCTCTCCTGAACGTGGCTCTGGGGTTCTGAATTACAGGACACGAAGAGCAACAGAAAGGTGGCTGGAGTCCCAAACGCTACGGACTATGAGGTCAGCAGAGTCTCAGACCTCAGAAGAGGACTTCCTGGAGCCTGATCCTGGAATGCATTTGTTGCGGCAGCAGCTGCTGGGAGCCAAGGAGCAGATGCATGACATGCAGAGCAAGGTAGGGAAAGGCCAGCTCCTTCACTGCCTCGCTCATACCTTCTGGCCTGTGTCAGCAGCATCTCCTTAGACGCAAGGCTAACAAGGGAGACAGGTGCTATGGCAACAGATCAGACTCTGGGGTCTCACTTGCGTGCCTTTCATGGAATATTCCAGTTAAAAGGACTGCCATACTCTGTCCAGGTCCATTCCCGGAGTGCATATGGTCCCTGTAGTAATTCAGGCTTCCTGTTCCATTTCCCACACAGTGTAAGAAACTGACTTGTGAGTTGCAAGAACTACATCACCATCGCCGGACCAGCGAGGAGGAGCAGAGGCGGCTGCAGAGGGAGCTCAAGTGTGCACAGAATGAGGTGCTTCGGTTTCAGACGTCCCACAGTGTCACCCAGGTAAACACGGATAGGGCCGGGCACCAGGGGTGGGCAGAAGGGCCCAACTGGAGTTGCCACTTCCAGGGAGGATGAAGGTAGAGGCGGGCTGTGCTCTACTGATTCTTGGCTTGCAGCCAGGGGTATGGTCAACTGGAGAGCAAGTGGAGAAGTCACACAGCATTGCATTCTAGAATGGTAGTCATGATGGAGCGTCCGCTGCAGAGAAGAAACTAAGCCCTAATGCCCAGGGGAGGTCCTCAAGATGTCCGCTCAGCAGAAAGAACCACTCTGGTGTGGAGAGGGGTCTGCTGACTTCTGAGAGTAACCACTCTTCCCACATCCTCCCCACCACAGAACGAGGAGCTGAAGACCAGACTCTGTGCCCTGCAGCAAAAGTACGATGCTAGCCAGGATGAGCAGAGTGAGCTCTTGAAGGTGCAGCTACAACTTCAGGCTGAGCTCCGGCAGCTCAAAGTCATGAAAAGCACAGTAGAAAGCCAGAGTGAGAAGGTAACAGCAACCCAAGATGAGGGGCTGCTTAGGTGCCAAGAGGTTTGGGCAGGGTGGGGAGAAGAGTAGAGCATTGAAATAGCTCCAGCTGCCACTTGTATGGCAACGCAGGTCCAGGACTCCAGCTGCCCTTGAGTCCCCCATTGGACCAGAGGGCAGCCTGTAAGCGCAGGGCAGGGACCAGTGGATTCTCAGACTGTCTGTGTCTGAGGGCGACTCCAGCAGAAGAGTGAGTGGGTGGAGGACTGCAGAGGCACTGCCCCAGGCCCCCTCCACCGCAGGAGCTACAGTGCCAGCTACAGAAGCTGCAGCTGCAGTGCCAGAGCATCTCATGTGAGAAGGACAAGCTGCTGGATGTGCAGCAGCACCTGCGGGACACTCTGTGCTGCCACGAGGCTGAGGTGCAGCACCTCAGGGGTGTTGTGACCACCTACCAGGAGAGCAGCGAGAAGGTAAAACAGGCTTCAGGTGAGGGAGAAGGTAGCCCGGCAGACCCTCCCGTGAAAGGCTGGGTCCGCAGGAGAAAGGGATGGTAGTTCTGTGGAGGAGCTGTTGGTGAGGAGACTTTATACCTTACTATTAGAACCATAATCACATCCTGTCATTCATGAAGAACATATATGTAGGTCCATATGCACAACTATGACTGTGCTCAGTGGAAAGGTGACTTCAGAGGGTCACAACATGCTCGGCTTCCTGTGATTTTAAGTCCGAAAGGACTGTAGAAAGGAGGCCCTTTCCCTTCCCTGCCTACCCAGAGAGGAAGCCCCCAGTGTCTGTGGAGAGCCTGTTAGGTATTGGTCCATCTCAGGGAGTCCGCCCCCAGCCCTGGAAAGGACAGGGTAAGACCCCTTGGCCCCTGCCCGAGAGGAGAGAGTGTGGCCATGTGGCTCTGGGGATAATGGCGGGGTCTGCCTCCCCACCCCAGAGTGCAGAGGTCCACGCCCAGCTGCAGGAGACGAAGCGGCTGTACCAGTGCAGCCAGGAAACGCTGGACCGGCAGAAGCACATGTATGACCAGCTGGAGCAGGACTTCCTGCTCTGCCAGCAGGAGCTGCAGCAGCTCAGGAGCACCCAGTCCATCCTAGAGGACAAGGGGAAGTGTGCTAATAAGGTAATTGTAACTAAGACAGGTGAGGTCCCCCGAGCCTTGGAGAGAGGAAGTAGAGGGGCAAGAGATGAAGTCATGCAAACGAGAGGCTTGATGGACCTCTTGTCCAGTCACAGCTGAGTGTGGAAAGGCAGGGAACAGAGGCAGAACCATGCTGTTAACATTAAAACTTTGACTTGACCTTCACTTTGAGCCTGAGCTACAGCTTAGCTCAGGCTGGGTCCAGTCTGAACACCTGAAGATTTTACACATGATTCCATCAGTGTAGACTTTATACTTTATTATTAGAACTATAGTGATATCCTGTCATTTGTGGAGGAGAACATACATGTAGGCCCATATACACAACTATGACTGTTAGAACTAGAAAGAGAAGGTCCAGTTTTCTGAGGCAGATTGTAGGTGCTCTTGTCAAAAGGCATGGTTGCCCTGAGTGCTGATTGGTTATTAGAAGAACCTAGGCTTTTCCAGGATTTATTCCATGACTTCAGAGTAGTTAAATTCTCAACTAGAATCTTACCCTTTTTAAATTGAGCAGAATACTACTCTTACCTCACTTTGTTTTAGTGAAAAATCCTGGTGATGAATAAGGCCTTTCTTCCTCACTTTCCCTTTTCTCCATAGTGTGTAAAATGCAAGTCATTATTAGTTACAAGCTTTTTCATGGGACATATGTTCAGAAAATGGTGGTGTTAGCATGATGTGAGGATGGAGTTATTGAGTTATTGAGTACTTTCAGCTCCTGATCACTGACAGGAAATGGAAAAATGTCAACACATGATGCAAAATACTGCTAGAATACTCATTCACTCCTGCCGCAGCAGGCTATGTCTCCAGGGGAAGGCCTTCCAAAGACACAGCGCTGGAGATGTTTTTTGGGCTGCCCTAGTAGTCCACCTGCCTTTCTACACCCAGGCTCACTTTCCCTCCTCCCGCCACACCGACTGCATTGAGAGGTCCAGGGGGTCCATATCCCACTCATCACTTCCTCTACTAGGGGAGGGGACCATAGGAAGGGAGAAGGATGCTGGCACACAGAGCCGGTCTTTTCTCTAGTCCTAAAAGAACATTGAGACTAGTCTGATATTAGAAGATTGGGTTTTTGAAATCATAGGATACTTTAGTCTTCTCAACCCCAGCTCAGCAATAGTCCATACTTCTCTAAAGATTCTTAAAGCTGATGATGAATACAAAAATGGGGGGAAACTAGGGTGAAAGTACATCCTTATTGGTAAGGAACATAATCAGTTATAGAAACAACTGGAGAACTAGAATTCCCAGCATGGTGGGAAAATGGTCTTCACCAGAGGAAAGAAGCAGGGGGTAGGTAAGAAGGGAGGGGCATTGCCAACACTCTTGAAAACCACCCTCAGAGAGGACTAGTAGGCAAAATATCCAGCACAGCCAAACTTCAGCCCTGAGCCGCCTGCTGGGGTTCCCATTCAGCATCTAGGCCTCTAGGGGGTGCAGTGGGGCTTGGGGTGATTAGTCTAAGGTGACCACAGGGCGGGAGACCCTGGTGAATCACAGGACAGCACAGGCGTGGTCCGCTGACCGCCCTGTGTGCCCCGCCCCGTCCACAGTGTGACGCGCTGCTCTTCAGACTGACAGAATTGCAGGAGAGTTACCAGGCCAGCCAGAAGGAGATGGCACAGCTGCAGATGGAGCAGTGCGAGCTCCTGGAGGAGCAGAGGAGGATGCAGGAGGAGCAGGGCCAGCTACAAGAAGAGCTGCACAGGCTCACGTTCCCACTCCCCAAGTGTGGTCTCTTCCATAAGGTAATGGCGGCCAGGGCGGCCGTCAGCTGCGAGGCCCTTCCCGGATGTGAGCAACCTGAGAAGAAGTGAAAGGGTGCAAACGGAACTTTGTCTTAACTCCTCACTTTCTCGCCAGTCTCCTCTCACAAAACTGCTCAGTATAGCCGATTAGGGCTTCAAATCTTGAAATACATCCTCAACTCTGGAATCTGTCCAGCATTTTAGATATTTAGTCCATCTGGAGAAAATGCCCTTGAAATCACTTTGTAAAAAGCAAAAGACATCCACCCATAGGAGGTCTTTACTCCTCCACTAGCAGGTCTGTGTAGAAAGCCTCCCCTCCTGTCCCAGGTGGGCTAAGCAAAGCCAACTCCTTTGAGGGAAGGGTCCCCAGAGGGAAGGAGGCAGAGGTCTTTCTATGTAACCATCACAGTGCCGCCCACTTCCTTCCACTCCACCTCACAGAGTCAGGAGCTCCTCACAAAGTTACAGGACCTGTGTGAAGTGCAGATGCTCTACCAAGGCATGCAGGAGGAGCAGAAGAAACTGATACAGAACCAAGAGAACATAGTAAAGGAACAGTTAGGACTGCAAGGATCGCTGCACCGCTTCAAGGAGTCCAGCTTCCAGGAAGTGTTGGAGAATCCCGAGGATCCCAAATGGCCTAAGTCCTCAAAGTGTGGTCACAGCAAGGTAACCATAGCAAGAGGTAGGGAGACAGTTCTGGGGGCAGCAGCATGCTAGGGAAAGGGGCTCCATAGCAGGGGCTGAGTTCCGAAGGCCTGTTGGGCCAGGAGCAGAGAGGAAGCTAAAGCCCACTCATGGACTCCTTAGTCACAGCTTTAGGTCTGGCCTGAGCTGTTCCTCTGGATGGATGCCCAACTGAAGCACTGTGATGACCAGGAAGTCTGTGATCTCCTGATACTTTGATCTCAGTCTCTTTAATACCTCATTTTCCAGATGTAGTTGGAAGTAGATCAACCTAGTGTGTGGGTTCTTTAGGACTGACTCTAAACATGTCTTTTCCTTATGAGCTGGTTGATGATTGAGAAGTTCACTTTCCAGTGATCCAAATCTGTAACCTTTTGGTGTTCTACATGAGGCATATCTGGGGCTGTTTGTTTCCAAGACAGAAATTCCCAGCATATGGGGTTCTTGGTACTGACCTCACTCTCTTCATTGGATTGGAACTTTGCAGCAATAACAGCCAGGTCAGAGGTGTTAGACTAGAGAATCCATGTGTCTCAAGCACCAGTGGGTGGTCAGGCCTCTGAGGTCATACTGGTGGAAATTTCTAAACAAGTGTGTTCAGGATTGGGAGATGCATTTGGTCTGAGGCCTCAGTGTAGGCAAGGAAGAGCAGGAAGACAGTTTCCATTTAAGTGAGATCGATTTGTCCAGATATTAGCCTAGACAGGCAGACATGCACGGAGCAGCAGAAGTCCAAACCGTGCGATTTGGTTGATCAGATTCCAGGGGCATCCGATTTCAGCCTGGATAACAGAGACCAGGAGCCAGACCAGGAAATAGAAAATATTTCCTTAACTGATCAGATCTCATCCTGGGCATCAGCTGCCAAGGAGCCAGGCCCAGAGGACCCAGGAAGCATGCCAGAAGCCAGGTTTAGAATTGAGGCAGGAGAGGAACTCGTAGTGAGACCCTGATTGGAAGTCTGCATCTTCCAAGGGAGGAGTTCTTCATACGCTCATGTTCGTGGCCAGGGCTGATTTTAGAGTTGGGGGTGGAGGAGGGGACTGAGCTCCAGAGGTCAGGATAATGGGTCCACCTGACTAAGAAGAGAGAAGGGAGGCTGAGTGACCTTGAGACCCACTCAGTGCTACTCCAGGGAAAGAGGAGGTTACCAGAGCATAGAAGCCAGGGGAAATGAGAGCCCAGAAATTGCGGAGTGTCTGCCCTAGGAGATTTTCTCCAGTGAGTAAGAAACTGAAACATGCCAGGTACCTGCAGGCTAAGTGTAAGTCCTGGGCCACGGTGAACTGGGAGGGGCCAGGTGTGCCGTTCTCTGACCTGGGATCTCAGACATCCTCACCAGGAGGGGTTCTGCTGGAAGGATCGCAGCGTCTGAAGTAATGCTGGTGTCTCCCCACCCACTCCTGCCAGTCCAAGATGATCATCGCTCAGATGCAGGCCCTGCAGGAGCTGTACGAGGCCAGTGAGACCGAGCAGGAGCTGCTGCAGCAGGAGCAGGAGCGGCTTCTGGAGGAGCGGAAGAGGCTGCAGGCCGACCTGCAGCTCTGTCTGGAAGAGATGCAGCTGCTCCAAGACCAGTCCCCTTCAATCAAGATGAGCCTGGACTCCTACAGGAAGAGTTACGCGAGCACGACCACCAGCAGCGAGAACTGCCACAAGAGCTGCAACCTCAATGACGATGAGGGCTACCAGAAGAGCTACAGCAGCAGCCAGGCCAGCGAAGAGAGCCTCCTCAAGAGCTACAAAAGCAGCACTGATGCCAGCGAGTCCTGTCAGCGGAGCTACCTCAGCAGCAGCAGCAGCAGCTCCGACACCTATAAGAGGAGCTATGGCAGCAGCAGCTCCGACACCTGTCAGAAGAGTTATGTCAGCAGCAGCATGGACGACGAGCTGGCCGAGCCTGGAGATGTGGAGGTAAAGGCAGTCAGGTGTCCGGTCAGACAGGGGACAATGGTTCTTGTCTCATTAGGAGAGGCCACGGGGAAGGGCCCAAGAGGTGAAATGGGCAGCGGGCTCAGAGCCGAGCTGGGTGACCGTCAGGAAATGAATGAGGTGCTCTCCCCACTTCCTATGGAGATGCAGTTCCATCTGGACGGAAGTCTAAGATTCTGGACTTTTCATCAACACAGTCATGTGCTCTTCATGGGAAGAAATCCAGTATTCTCCCCCTGGGCAGCTTCAGATCCTATCGGCCAGTGTTTTGTACCCATGAGAAAAAAGGGCCCAGCGAAGAGAGCGGGTGGAGGGCAGGGGCTCCTCAGGGTGCCCTCCTCACTCCTCGCCCTCCACAGCACCTTGAAGACGTGGTCGCCAAGGTGCTGATCAAGCTGCAGGGTGTGCAGGCCATGTACCAGCTCAGCCAGGAAGAGCACAGGCTGCTGCAGCAGCGGATGAAGAAGCTGCTGGATGAGCAGAAAGAGCTCAAGGAGGAGCTGGATTGACCTTGAGACCCACTCAGTGCTACTCCAGGGAGAGAGGAGGTTACCAGAGCATAGAAGCCAGGGGAAATGAGAGCCCAGAAATTGCGGAGTGTCTGCCCTAGGAGATTTTCTCCAGTGAGTAAGAAACTGAAACATGCCAGGTACCTGCAGGCTAAGTGTAAGTCCTGGGCCACGGTGAACTGGGAGGGGCCAGGTGTGCCGTTCTCTGACCTGGGATCTCAGACATCCTCACCAGGAGGGGTTCTGCTGGAAGGATCGCAGCGTCTGAAGTAATGCTGGTGTCTCCCCACCCACTCCTGCCAGTCCAAGATGATCATCGCTCAGATGCAGGCCCTGCAGGAGCTGTACGAGGCCAGTGAGACCGAGCAGGAGCTGCTGCAGCAGGAGCAGGAGCGGCTTCTGGAGGAGCGGAAGAGGCTGCAGGCCGACCTGCAGCTCTGTCTGGAAGAGATGCAGCTGCTCCAAGACCAGTCCCCTTCAATCAAGATGAGCCTGGACTCCTACAGGAAGAGTTACGCGAGCACGACCACCAGCAGCGAGAACTGCCACGAGAGCTGCAACCTCAATGACGATGAGGGCTACCAGAAGAGCTACAGCAGCAGCCAGGCCAGCGAAGAGAGCCTCCTCAAGAGCTACAAAAGCAGCACTGATGCCAGCGAGTCCTGTCAGCGGAGCTACCTCAGCAGCAGCAGCAGCAGCTCCGACACCTATAAGAGGAGCTATGGCAGCAGCAGCTCCGACACCTGTCAGAAGAGTTATGTCAGCAGCAGCATGGACGACGAGCTGGCCGAGCCTGGAGATGTGGAGGTAAAGGCAGTCAGGTGTCCGGTCAGACAGGGGACAATGGTTCTTGTCTCATTAGGAGAGGCCACGGGGAAGGGCCCAAGAGGTGAAATGGGCAGCGGGCTCAGAGCCGAGCTGGGTGACCGTCAGGAAATGAATGAGGTGCTCTCCCCACTTCCTATGGAGATGCAGTTCCATCTGGACGGAAGTCTAAGATTCTGGACTTTTCATCAACACAGTCATGTGCTCTTCATGGGAAGAAATCCAGTATTCTCCCCCTGGGCAGCTTCAGATCCTATCGGCCAGTGTTTTGTACCCATGAGAAAAAAGGGCCCAGCGAAGAGAGCGGGTGGAGGGCAGGGGCTCCTCAGGGTGCCCTCCTCACTCCTCGCCCTCCACAGCACCTTGAAGACGTGGTCGCCAAGGTGCTGATCAAGCTGCAGGGTGTGCAGGCCATGTACCAGCTCAGCCAGGAAGAGCACAGGCTGCTGCAGCAGCGGATGAAGAAGCTGCTGGATGAGCAGAAAGAGCTCAAGGAGGAGCTGGATGCCTGCGAGAAGGAATTCAAGGAGTGCATGGAAGGCCTCGAGAAGCCCGTCGCCTCCCAAAACGACAAGGACAAGAATGAGGTAACTGCTTTCAGCGAGGCAGCGCTTCTCATAGATGTCCCCAGAACCCAAGGAGGTTGCAGTCCTTTCAGAGAGGCTGAGGGTGAGATGGGAGCTCACTGCTAGCTCTGTTCAGGTGCCATCCTCTTGGTGGAGGGACAGAGCAGGGGCTGAACCCCAGGCAGCAGGGCAGTCTTCTGAGCCTCTGATGGGCATTTCTCAGGTGCCCGCTGTTACGGAATTTACTGATCATCAAGACCCCCTTGAAATGATTTTTTTTTTTCCCCTCTGCCATTTTGTTCTCTCTTTTGTCCTAGAGCACTTCTGTAGAGTTGTCTTTTTTTACCTTCCAGTTTTCTTTAGTTAGTTTGTGTGTTTTCCACCTTGTCTCTTTAACTAGATTGTAAGCCCCTCAAGGATAGGGCCAGGTCTTGTTTTGGATTTCTCATAATACCAAGCAGAGTGCTCTGCATCCCTAGGAATGGGATAGAGGGCATTGACTCTGACCAGGAGTAGTCCACTGTCCAGTGGGGGGTCACTGTATGCACGGGAGAGGCTCAGAGAGCAGGAAACACATGGGCCTCAGTTGCTTAGTGTTGGTACCTACCTCGGAGGCCACAGTGTGCTGCCAGAAGCCAGGAAGGACAAAAACCACTGAGTAGTGAGCAGGGTTGGTGGTTGCCTTTGTTTCCAGGGCGAGGTGCAAGAGCCCAGTCCGGTCTCAGAAGGATAGGACACAGTTCCTGTATTAATGATTGACCTGTTAGAGAAATAGGCTGAGCAAAGTAGGAGTTCCTATCAAAAACCACTAGGTAATCAAGCCCCATGGTTCAGTTAACCCAGCAGTCATTCCCCCACCAGTTCATAGTAAAAGCATAATTTAAGTCATCTTTTTTTTTTTTTAAATCACATTAGGTATAAGTCAGGTGCCTCAAGTTAGGGAGAACCTCTTTGTAAAACTGCTTTTGAGGCTCGTTTTCCACGGTTTTCACGTTTTTTGTATTATCTGCCTCCCTCCGGGCTTTAGCAGGGAGATTCTGAGGCCGGGACACCCAGGCAGGGGCCAGACTGATCACGTAGGCCCAGTTGCGGGTAATGGGCTCTCCATTACCAACAGATCAAAGAACTGCAGGCCAAGCTGCGGGAGCTGCAGCTGCAGTACCAGGCCAGCATGGATGAGCAGGGGCGGCTCCTGGCCGTGCAGGAGCAGCTGGAGGGGCAGCTACAGTGCTGCCAGGAAGAGCTCCACCAGCTCAAAGAGAAGAAATCCTCTGTTACCAAGGAAATCAGGGGCAAGAACAGCAACAAGAACATGAACAAGAATGCCAGTGGGGTGAAAAATAAAAAGGTGGCCAAGCCAAGCCTAGAGAGTACTGAGAGCGGCCTTGAGACCACGAAGGTGAGTAGTAACCTTAGTAGTCAGACAAGTAGGAAGTTACCAGAGATCCTGGGAAGAAAATTCATCTTCATCACTGCTGTGACCAGATGAGGTCACTGTAGAGAAGCTTCTGGGGTCTCTTAACTCGTCTAGAGTAGATCCATCTTAGTAGTGGTTTGGTCCTCCCTTTTCTTGTGAGGTCAAGGGGAGGGTAGAATACGGACCACTCGGATCTGGAGCTCTAGCCCCCAGGCTGGATGACTGTTTCAGGTAGCCCAGTGCAATTTGTGGAGGGGTGGGAGGTTGTTTTCCTAGATCACATGCCCAAGAGAAGCACCAAATGGTGCAGTACCAGGCCAGCATGGATGAGCAGGGGCGGCTCCTGGCCGTGCAGGAGCAGCTGGAGGGGCAGCTACAGTGCTGCCAGGAAGAGCTCCACCAGCTCAAAGAGAAGAAATCCTCTGTTACCAAGGAAATCAGGGGCAAGAACAGCAACAAGAACATGAACAAGAATGCCAGTGGGGTGAAAAATAAAAAGGTGGCCAAGCCAAGCCTAGAGAGTACTGAGAGCGGCCTTGAGACCACGAAGGTGAGTAGTAACCTTAGTAGTCAGACAAGTAGGAAGTTACCAGAGATCCTGGGAAGAAAATTCATCTTCATCACTGCTGTGACCAGATGAGGTCACTGTAGAGAAGCTTCTGGGGTCTCTTAACTCGTCTAGAGTAGATCCATCTTAGTAGTGGTTTGGTCCTCCCTTTTCTTGTGAGGTCAAGGGGAGGGTAGAATACGGACCACTCGGATCTGGAGCTCTAGCCCCCAGGCTGGATGACTGTTTCAGGTAGCCCAGTGCAATTTGTGGAGGGGTGGGAGGTTGTTTTCCTAGATCACATGCCCAAGAGAAGCACCAAATGGTTGAAAAGAAAGGAATTTATTCAAAGCCCTGTGTACACATAGGTGGAAGAGGATTGGATAAAATGGGAGCCACTGTGCAACGGTAGGAAACGGCTGTTGAGGTGTAGGATCTTTAGCTCAGGGAATTGCTGGAAATGGCTAATGGCCGGATAGGTGTAGTACCAAGTAGGTGTGGTCCTGGGTAGACATGTGGTCCCAGGTAGGTGTAGTACAGGCACAGAGAAGTTGGGTGTTGCTAACCTCCACATGGTGCACAGGGGCATCAGTTGGGTCCTGGGACACAGTACTGTGTATGCACCATGACACACCAGGAAGCATGTGTTCCCGAGGTGGTTGAGCATCATCGTGAAGGTCATAGCAGCATCCCCGGTCCTGCCCCTGCCCACAGAGTCTGGAGGTGGTGCTGTACTATAAGGCCAGCCACACATCCTTGGATGGTCCAACAAAAGAGGAGAAGAAAGAGGAAAAGAAGGAGGAAGTCAAGGAGGAAACAAAGGAGGAGTCCCAGGACGGAATGGTTTCTGAGCCATCAGGTCCTAAAGAGGTTAAGTTCAAAGACGATCAGGAGGAAAAAGACGAAGAGTTCCCCAGCCAGGAGGATAAGGACGAAGACGACCAGGAGGAGGAGGAGGAGGATGAAGAAGCTTCAGAAGAAAGCAACCCCCTCAAACTTTCGGAGAGCAAAAAGGTAACCATAGCTGAAGGCTAGATCATGTGGGAAATGGGCTCTTGGTTGCAAGTGCCCAGTGTTTGGGGATGGCCCAGCCCTTGGATGGACTTTGGCAGGAACAGAGGCCGGCAAGCTCTGAGGCACCACACTGGGGAAGTGGGAGTGGAGGTGGCCACCTTTCCTGGGAACCTCGGTGTGCTGGTTGGAGTCCCATCTCCTTTCATCTATGGGATAGCCCTTGTTACTTCAGGAGGGTTCTTCACCCTCTGCTAGTGCTGCGCTGAGGACACTGATGGGCATTTCTGTCAGCCGGGGCAAGTCATCCAGTCCTGCTTTCCCAGGGTGCACCCCTAGGGCTGACTTCTGTTGCCGTGAGGGGTGTGGAGAGGCTGGTGTGCCTCCTGGGTTCTATATAATCTTACAGGCATGAGGAAGGGGGCGGAGCCCATCAGAAGTGCTGGGACATTCCATCTGTACAGCAGGGCCATTGGCCAATCTCAGGAGGCCAACCAGAGCCCTAACCCTCCAGTTACCAGATCTTAGGAGGTTGGAGGGGAGTGTCCTGGGTAACATACCAATGGTACAAAAGCATTTCTATATTTTAACAACTGGTACATCTATATAGGAACATACTAGCTGAATCTCTGCCCTGGTTGAAGTTAACTGGGGGCTCTGATTTCTGAAGGGTTTGATTAGTATCTTGAAGAAGTCCTCAGTTTATAGTACTGATTCTTTTTGTCCCTTTGAACACAGGGTAAGAAAGTAAGTCTCTTGTGGTGGGATGTCCCAGTCAGTTCTTAAGGTTTTCTGGAATTTTCTGTCAGTTCAATCTGTGGCACTGGCTAAGGACCCAGTTACAGTTCTCTGTCAATCTTTTGGCAGAGGACCTTGACTTAGGATGTGGGAAGTAGGAGTAAGCTCAGCCCCTCCTTCAGGGTTCCATTTCTTTGAAGTCTTTATATCCCGCCACATGCCTATTCAGAACCTCTTCCTCACAGATCTTGCCTCATGTGCCATTTTTCTAGACAGCAGCCTGGATTTTTCTACTTCAAAATCTAGTACATTTCTTGTGTCTGCTTATGGAGATGTCCCTTTGCCTCTGTGGGTCCTGCCTCTTTTACAGGCAGCTCTCCTGGCATATGTGTTGCTGCTGCTGCTGCGTCGCTTCAGTCGTGTCTGACTCTGTGCGACCCCATAGACAGCAGCCCACCAGGTTCCCCCGTCCCTGGGATTCTCCAGGCAAGAACGCTGGAGTGGGTTGCCATTTCCTTCTCCAATGCATGCAAGTGAAAAGTGAAAGTGAAGTTGCTCAGTCGTGTCTGACTCTTCGCGACCCTGTGGACTGCAACCTACCAGGCTCCTCTGTCCATGGGATTTTCCAGGCAAGAGTACTGGAGTGGGGTGCCATCGTCTTCTCTGGCATATGTGTTACTACCTGCAAATCCAGCTTCTCTCTGGAAGATGGTTGCAGTCACGACTAGCCCTTCTCCATTGTCAGCTTATTGTAGTGCATTTTGTCTCACAATGACAGCATCAGACTCCCAGACTTGGTGGAAAGCAGCCAGAACACGCGGCTAACAAAAGGCCAGGCGGCCTGGCAGGAGACTGCCCTTCCTAGAGTGACCCAGGTGGAGCAGACATCCTGCACATCTGGAGCGCCCAGCTTTACCCCCTGGAGCTTTATTTTGCCAGAGGTACTGATCCACAAGAAATGTCTCGGTGCAGATAACCCTGGCTTGACAAGATACAAGTGGGATATGACAAGCCAGAAACCTGGTCCTGAATTGGACCTAAGCTGCTGCTTTTAACCCGTTCAGTTTTGTGTCTTCTGCAGGCAACCTGCGGGAAGAACCAGGCCCAAGTTGTGGAAAAGAAACACCACTGCTCTTGCTGACCTGTTGTTTAACTTTTTGATCTCTTTCTCTCTTCCCTTTGTTTTATCATCTTCATTATCTGTTGGATTCATGTGTGTTTGTCTTTTATACCACCTCTCATCTCCTGGTCTCTCCTCGTGCCTCTTCCTCATTTGACATGTTGCAGTCATCCCCCGCCCCCGATCCCCCCATCTTCTCCTTGCCTCTCGTAGGCCTGGTGGTCATATCGGCTTTGCTCTGGTGCTGGTGGGCCGAGACGTCGTCCTAATGCAGGTACTGGTATTGCGTCCTCTCCTTCCGAGGGATAGAGGGGGGTGCAGGTTGCTCTGGCCTCTCCTCTTCACCCTTGCTGTCAGCAGCTTGCTGCTTGCTTTTGCCATTTTACACCAGGGACAGCAGTGACTGAGTGTTAGTCCTGGCTTCCCACTGGGCTACCGCAAAGCCCGTAACATCTTGGAACGTGTCTTACTAATGTGTGGGGAGTTGGAATGCTCACCATTGACCCAGTTTGAGTTTCTGTCCTCCGGCTTGGAAAAATCTGGATGGTTGCAGCCCTGTGGCTACTTTCAGAGCCCCTTCAACTACTTCCAATGAGAGATGTCTGCCTGCAAGGCTCGCCTGGCTGCTCTTTGTCTTTGTTTAGCCCCAGAGCTAACTATAACCATTAATTACCGCCTCCCCCCTTGGGGGAGAGCTGTGAGCCCCAGGGTCATTTGTATGAGGGCAGTCTTGGTTGTCTGTCAGCCTTGGCATCAAACTCCACCATATTATATACTTCCTACTGAGACGTTCTCTGGTTTGGGAATTCTGGTCTCAAAAAAAATCAGAAAAAGCCACATCTCTTTTGGGGGATCAGATTCTGTTGTAATTGGCTTCCCAAACTAGACTTTCTGAAGAGGATGTGGTATTGGTGAAAAGTTTCCATTCACCAGAGATGCCGTGTTCTCAGGGAACCAAACTGATATATTCTGGGCACCAGTCCACGTAATCTGATCTGTTAACAGGACACCAAGTTCAGGAGGTAGAATGTAGACCAGCCCACGGTAGAACCCTTCCAGAACCCATAAACTATTCTCCCTTGGCCCGTTTTGGCTCCTTTCTCATGCTCCGCCTGCCACTTCCATCGCCCACCCTCTCTTCTAACATCCCTGTAAATGGAGTGCAGTTGGCTCAGCGCACACACAGTTTCAGCGTAACTGCTGGACCATTTGTCATAGCATTTATCTCTGTTTCCTCTTCTCTCCTTCCTGTTTTCCTCCTCACCTTTTATTTTCTCTTCAACCCATCTCCTCCCTTCTGTTAGACATTCTAGTTACTCCTCTCGGACGGTCTTTAACTCTTTTGGTGTGAGGACTGTCTCCCTCTACACTCCCGGATTTCTGAGTCCCTCCCTGTGGGATGATACCCAGAGCACTCAGCCATAACCTTTCACCAACTCACACCCAACCAGGCCTGGTCCAAGGGAGCCGAAGGAACTCCTGGGTAAGGGTCCTCTGGGAGGAACCTGTTAGCCCAGAGCCTGGCTGCACCCTAGTATGCCGCCCCCCCATCCAGGAACTGAGGCTTCAGAGTCGAGTACCCAAGTGTGGCAGGGATGCTGGGTGAGTCTGTCTCTTATGGCTTAGTCCCAGTGGGCAAAATGGACAATCTGAACATTAGTCTCTTCACATGTAAGCAAAAGATGGTAAGTCCTCTGGCTTCCTCATATGAGGAACAGATGAGTTCATGTATATGAGAATATTTTATAAATGATAGAACACCACAAAAATAATAATGAGCGCATACTCTTCTTACATAATGCATACTATATGCCAGGCACTGTTCTAATCACCTTGTAAGTATCAACTCATTTAATTCACAAAACAACCCAACAAGGTAGCTATCGTCAGTTTATACATGGTAAAACTAAGGTCCTAGAGAGGTTATGTTGGAGAAGGCAATGGCACCCCACTCCAGTACTCTTGCCTGGAAAATCCCATGGACAGAGGAGCCTGGAAGGCTGAAGTCCATGGGGTTGCTGAGGGTCGGACACAACTGAGAGACTTCACTTTCACTTTTCACTTTCATGTGTTGGAGTAGGAAATGGCAACCCACTCCAGTGTTCTTGCTTGGGGAATCCCGGGGGCGGGGGAGCCTGGTGGGCTACTGTCTATGGGGTCGAACAGAGTTGTACACGACTGAAGTGACTTAGCAGCAGAGAGGTTATGTAATACAGCCAGTAAATTGTGAATCAGATTCTAAGGTCTTAGTATTAGCATCAGATAAAATTCTAATCTCTTGGACTTCACTGTGGTCTCCACTGTAGTTAAGATTCTGTGCTTCTACTGCAGGTAGGGTGTGGGTTCAGCCCCTGGTTGAGGAACTAAGACCCCACATGCCATGCTATGTGACCCAAAAAAGAAATGAAAAGAATTCTCATCCTGTTTCACTGTATCTCTCCTCATTTTGAGCAGTTTTCCTTGGTTACTTCCAAGTAATTAGGAAGACACCACTCAGCAGCCTCTTAGTGCAGCCTCAGATCTCATTGGCTCTCTTGCTAACTAATACCACATTGCTAACTTATTTCATGTATTGTTTATAAAACCCCTTTGCACATTGCATATGCTGAGCATTCTTTCCCTGTCCTCTGCCTGCAGTTGATTTTTTGGATCCAAGACAGAATTTTCCATTCAGCTATGTGAAATCTAGTCCATTGTCCACTGTTCTCACCTATAGGTTGTTTTTGTTTGTTTTTTCTCTTGGCCCTGTGGTTTCAAAATGCGTTCACTCCCAGCTTCACCTCACGCTCAGGGTGACCAGCCACCATTTCGTCTTCACCTGAGTTACAGGTGAGGGGAGGGCAAGCCTCTGCAGGCCCTCAGGCTCACTGGTCACACGCGTGTGCTCATGCAACAGGCTACTGTCAGCCTGCTCTTGGATTCTCTTATTCTTTCCAAGGACAGCATGGAAAATCTTGTCAAACACCTTGATTAAGTCCCCAAGACACGGATTTCCTTGATCAGTCAATTCAGTAATGCAGTCTGAAAGGAAAGCCTGACATGACTCACTCCTTAGGGACATCCACACCCACCCTCCCCTCAGCCAGTCTAAGGTCTTGCCTCTGCCCAGTGTAAAAGGCCACCAGTTCATATCTATGGGTTCAGTTCTTTCCTCCTCTAAGAACATCAGGCTAATAGTTTCCTTTTTTAATTTATTTGCCTGCATCGGGTCTTAGTTGTGTCTCACAGGCTCAGTTGCTCTGCAGCACGTGGGATCTCAGTTCCCTGACCAGGTCCTGAACCCACATCCCCTGCGCTGCAGGGCAGATTCCTAACCACTGCGCCACCAGGGAAGTCCCAGACTGACATTTTTCGCAATGCATGTTAGGTTGTAAGCATCTGAGTAAATGTTTTTTCTAGCTCCCTTTTCAGTTATCTTTTCACATGAATTACTCTGTATTTGCACTTCAACTTGGTTTTGCTTTTCTTTCATTTCATATCTTCTATTCTTCTCAGTACCTATTTCTACAAATGTAGGAGATTTTCTTTGATTTTTATACTTGGCTTAAAAATCCTCTTTTTAGAATACAGAGGTATGGCCAAAAGATAATATTCAATAATTACTTTTAAATTAACCCAAGGAAGGCAAGAAAGGAGAAACAATAGAACAGAAAACAATAGGACAAACAGAAAATAAATGTGAAAATAGTACACCTAAAAGGTATAACAATGATGCCACAATGAAATAAGGCAGCACTCCCCAGGAAAAAAATCTTCTTAGACCCATTTTTCTCTGAGCAAATGCATCCTTAGCGCAGTGAGTTATTCTTTGTCCTTACCTAAAACCATTCTTCTGTTACTTTACACCTTATGCTTTTATACTTATGACGCAAAATCCTAATTGTCTTGTAAGTTTAAAAAAAGGAATATAAAATAAGGACAGTTTCCCAAGTATATGTATTTTCTTGTCCAAGACGTCACATTCCCTGAGTGATGCTTTTCCTTCAGTCCCAAGAATCAGCAGGATTTGCTGTGGTCTGCAGAGTCTGGAAGCCTCAGCAGCACATGCTCAGGAAGCCAATCACCAGGCCTGGTGACTGGAGGTGTTTTAATGACCCTGGTGTTTGCCTCCCAGGGCCAGTGACCGGCTTCCTTGAATTCATCCTTCAAGGACGTCGTCCTCCACAGACAGTCTGGGCTGCATAAGAACCTCACGTTGCCTTATATTCCGTGGTGCAGTTTCTTCACTTCTCCCCCCGAGTCTTATCATCCTCCTTCTTGACTCTGAGTTCACTTTTCCTCCATCAAGCTAGTGATGCTTCTGCTTCTCCCAAGGACCCAAAGTTACCCTCTTTTTTCCTGCCATGGCATCTAATCCTTTGTGGCAACCATTTGGATGCTCTAAAATCTGCTCCTGAGCTTGCCTCCTACACACAGGGGCTGGTTTTCTTTCCACCCCACGGGACGTGAGTAGAGGCAGCCTGCTCAGGTGATGCACATAGTGTTGCTCCAGACACCTAGTGGTGCCGGGGCTAAGCCCCCATTGTCTGCAGCGGTCACCCAGGAGCTGAGAGAGACGGCCATAATGGTGTTGCTGAGGCATGTCTCAGCGCCATCGGCAGGGCCTTCTCTGGCCTAGGGACAGGTTCAGAGGGCTGGGCACTCACCGTGTGTCTTTGGTCCCCACAGAACATGTTTGGGATGTGGAAGCCTGTGGTGTTCTTGGCTCTTGCAGCTGTGGCTCTGTATGTGTTACCCAACATGCGACCGCAGGAGACAGAGTTCTGCCTCATGGAGTGATGGCCGGCCCGGGCCAGCCAGGGGGCAGACTCCCAGTGGCCACTACCCTCAGCTTTGGGCAGGACACACTGCCAGCGAACCCCACCCCACCCATATGTTCCCCGTGTCCCCATCTCCTTAGCCTCCGCCATTCAGGCTGACGGGGAACTGCTGGCTCCCATCTCCTGCCCTATCTAAGAACCTGGGTTCCTTGTAATTAAATGTCAACTGAATTACGAGACTTTGTGGCTTTTTCCTTGTTCAGTATCTCACAACACAACCAGCACAGAGTGGGTCCCCTCTAACCAGGTACTCACTAAGGTCTGGCTCCTGCCTACAATTTCTAACCCTGCCAGTGACCTCAGCAATGAGGTCAGCTCCTTGTGTGGCCAGCCAAGTCACAAATGGATTGTTCTGTCCACACTCACCCTCATCTCCAGGAACTCATTTGAGCGTAGAGAACTTGAATGATCTGGGTGCTTTGAGGGGGGCCACATGGGTTGCCCTTGGATCCTGTGAGGAGGATGCCCTGAGAAGATCTGTGTGTGGGCCTTCATGGCTTAGTTCTTACAACTTCTTGAGCTATTTACCCTCAGAGATGACTTAAAATTACCCAGGCTCCTAGCAGTGAACTGAAGGGAGTCCAGTAGCCTCAGGGTTGGAATTCTGGGTTTTCACTGCCACAGCCCAGGTTCAGTCCCTGGTTGGGGAACTGGGATCCCACACGCCGTGCAGTGCAGACCAAAAAAAAAAAAAAAAGAAAAGCTTTAACTGAAGAGTTTTCAGTGAACAGATTATGTGCAGAGGGCAGAGGTAGGAGAACCAACAAGAAACGGCAAAGACCCCAGGCACCAGTGGGCTTTCCAGGTGGCTCGGTGGTAAAGAATCCACTTGCCAACACAGGAGATATAAGAGAAGCAGGTATGATCCCTGGGTTGGAAAGATCCCCTGGAGTAGGAAATGGTCACCCATGCCAGCATTCTTGCCTGGAACATTCCACGGACAGAGGAGCCTGGTGGGCTAGAGTCCATAGGGTCCTAGAGAGTTGGACACAACTGAACGACTAAGCAAGCACCAGGCACCAGCAACAGTGGAAAAGTGCTGCCATCACGGGCTTGAAGGGGGAAGGGGAGGAAGCAGGAGCTGGAGACCTGGCGTGGGCCAGGCACACACAGTGGCTACAGGGGCTGCGGGCTTTGTCAGAGCCACAGCGAGATAGGGAGAGTGTATGTGCTACTCCCCCTCCTCTCACCTGCCCTTTCTCTGTTGGTGTGTCTCATTGGCATATCCCAACTAGCAGCCAGAGAGCAGAGGTGCCCAGGTGACAGTCTTTCAAGGTCAGTCTCCTAAAGTTTGGAGCAAGGCAGAGGACTGAGTCAGTCTAAGTGAGAACAAGCAGAATGATGAGAATAATTAATGAGTGTTCCTGTTGACCTTCGTTTCTGTAGAACCCTTTGTGATAGGTTGTTGTTCTCATCATGGATGTTACCATGTGAAAACCCACAGGGACTTCCCTGGTAGTACAGTGGATAACAGCGAACACAGCAGTGGATAGCAGGGAACACAGGTTCAACCCCTGGTCCAGGAAGATTCCACGTGCAGTGCCTGGTCCAGGCACTACTGAGCTTGGGCTCTAGGGCCCGCGAGCCTCAACCGCTGAAGCCCATGTGCCCCAGAACCCATGCTCGGCAACAAGAGAAGCCACCGCAATGAGAAGGCTGTGCACCACAATGAAGAGTAGCCCCCACTCGCCCGAACTAGAGAAACAACAGCAAAGACCCAGCACAACCATAAATTAATAATAAAAGTCCCCAAGTGTATTCATACGCCACGGTGGACAATGGTCTCCATAACTGCTGGTTTCCTGGGACTCTTATCTCTGCCTCCTTTCTACCTGATACCAAGGGAGTTTCATTTCTCCAAATATCCAAAGCAGCACATACCTATCACTGGGGTGACCTATATACTGGGGTGGGCACCACTGAGCACTAAATGAATTCATTTCTTCCACAGTCTTTTCCTAGGGGGAGTAGCAAAGACATTTAGAATTAGGAGATTTTAAAACTGTGTGCAGCCCAGAGGAGTGGCAGGGCTGACTGAGACCCCTAGGAGACCTGGGGCCAGGGCCCAAGTGGTGACCAGCCCCTATACACAAGGTTGCACATAGGCAGATTGAAGACAGTGCCACAGGTCCCTTTTGCCTCCCTCTAAATGACTCCTCTTTGAAGACAGGGATTTAGAGGGGACTGGCCCCTTGCTACTCAAAGTGTGGCTCACGGACCAGCAGCATGAGCATTGTTAACTCATTAGGAAGGTAGAATCTCAGCCCTCAGCTCAAGCCCAGACACAGAATCTACATTTTAACAAGATCCTCAGATGATTAGTATGCACAAAAACATTTGAGCTGCACTGCCTTCAACTATATTAGATTGCGTATTCTCAGTTGTAACCTAGTTGAAATTCCTTCACAGTCTACCTGCTACCCTGTCCCCTTGTTGAGACTGTGCTTTTTATACAGTTTAGTCCAACCACCAGTTGGCTGGAGAACGTGCGGTGGAAAAGACTGGAAGATTACCCACCACTGAGTATCATTGCTTTAACTTCAAATTTGAAGCCAAGATGGAGGTCATGTTCTGGGAGGCAGAGAGCCTCCATTAAGGACTTTCATCTGGTCCTTTTCAGGCCCAACCCCAAACCTACAATGACAGGGAAGTAGTCCTTTTCTTCAGTCTTTTTGTTTAGAATATAGAGATCTTCCCTTTAGGATGCTTGTCCCCGCGGGCTCATCTTAGAAGACCGTGCTCTTCGTTGATTTGGACTCTGCTTTCTGGTCTTGCAGGTGGTTACTGGAGTAGATTAAAGACACCTACCTGTTGAATGTGAAACAGTCCCTTGAATTAGCTTTAAATCTACGGGGATGTCACAGGCAAGCACGCACCCTGGCCCAGGTACAGATAGAACCAAGGACTCAAAGTATCTCCAGGGGCCTCCATCTCCCACCTCTACTGCCCTCTGCATAACTGCTTCCTTTCTGCTCTCTCCCTGCACCATGCCCCCCCTGCCCCCTGCTTTCCCTTCCCAGGCCACATGGTAGGCACACCACCTGCCACCTCTCTCCACGACCAGCTGCTATCGGGAGGCAGGGTGGGTGGCTCTAACGATTGTAAGTAGTACTCTGGCTCTGATTCTGGCAGGTGGAGTGTTAGGATGCAAGGAAGGGAACAGGGGAGCCGAGGAAGATGCTGGCAGTGGATGCCACATGGGGCAGAGGTAGCTGTGAGGAGGGCCCAGCTCACTAGAACCCACATGGTCCCCAGGATACCAGCAGGGGATGCAAACTTTTTTCTGATCACCTATTAGCTGCCTGGCACCATGGTAATCATTTTACCTGTTATCTCCTTTTACATCTTCACCCATTAAAAAAAAAACCCCTATGAGAGTACTATTAATTCCATTTTGCAGATAAGAAAACTGAGGGCCCAAAGAGTTACATTGCCTGATCATGGCTATAGAACCAGAGGTGAAGAAGCCGGAATTCAGCCGAGGTACCTTCCCGACCCTACCACACCTAGGCCGGGGCCATATCAGTATCACAGACTGAACAAAGTGCCCGCTGGGAGCCTGGTGCCATCACAGGTGACTATGGAAACACAGGATCTTCAGACATGGACTCGCTCACTCAGATGCTTCTCAGCTCAAGTTAAATATGGCCAGCAGAGAAGTAGTGCCCCTTGGTAGGAAAGGGAGGGCCAGGTGAAAGGCCAAACCTGGTCTCCTGAGACAGGTCAGCGGGTGGTGAGTAAGGGGGCTATAAACAGTCTGTAGCCACAGCAGCAAAGCCCCCAAATACTCAGCTGATGAAAGCCCCCGTAAGCCCCTCCAGGAGCCCCTGCCTGGCTCCGAGAGGAGCACATCAGCCCTCTTCCGGGAGGGGGCCCCTGCTTGGCAGGCCCCAGGACCAGCATTGTGCACGGCCTGTTCTAGCTCTCATGGCCCGGCCCGGGCTCATGGGCTATATTGAGGGCTGAGTCACCAACCTGTGCCTGGGTAGCTGACTGTGACTGGCTGGCTGGGGCCTGAGTCAGGCCCTGATTTATCCTGGAGAGCAACGGGTTCTGGTTTCTTGGGGGAGGGGGGAGGGGAGGTGTGAGAAGGGTGCCGGGAACCATCTTTGGCACCGAGCACCCTCTGCTAACCATTCACTCACTGCACACAGACCTCTCCCAAAGAGGGAAAGAGAAGTGGGAGAGGGGAGTCCTTTGTCCACTTGCTGGCTTCCCTCTGAACTCCCACCACCTTAAGAGAGAACCTCAACTTACTGAAGGACCTTGGGAAACACCCTCAAAACAAGATTGTGAGCCTTTAGGGTTTGTAAAAGGCTGTCAGCTCCAAGCAAAACCACCCAATCCCTCTCTCTTCTCCCTAGGAGCTCAGGGAGAGGGAGCCATCCTTTTCCAGACCTATATATCTCAGTTTCTTCATCACTGAACCCCAAACTGGCACCTAAGGTTGGGTGTCAGAAGTCTGCCTTTTTACACACACACACACACACACAGAGTTCCCTTGTGAGACCCAGCTACATGTCATGTGTCCCCAGGAGCTGGGCATCTCTCCACAGGAGAGCTCAGCCTCTCAAGCAGACAGACAGCACTGATGGCTGATGGCTGGTCTTGGCCACGGGACAAAGGTGGCATGGGGAGAGCGAGAGTTCTGGAGACAGGCAAGGGGGTGCCAACAGGAGAGTGGAATTCCTGAGCACCTCGTCACAGGCAGCCAACAGAACATGAGCCACGGGGCCCAAGCTATTTATATCTCGCCTGTCACTCTCAGGGCCCCCAGAGCTCCCCCTCTGAAGTTATACACAGCAGGTCCCTTTTCTCTTTCTGGTCCCTTCTCTCCTCCTCCCCCTCCCTAACTGATGAGAAGGGGAAGAAATAATTCATGGAGCCCTTTCACCATTAGCGCCGCCCCCCCACCCCCCAAGCTCCTGAACTTCTTCCCTCACACTCCTCTCAGATGCCCACCATCCCTTCCCTTTTCACTTGGCTTGGTTGGGGAAGAGCAATAAGGTCAAATGATTCACCAGAAATGTGCCCAGTTTCAGTCATCACACAACTTGAGTTGGGGCCCAAACTTAAGAGTCCAGAAGGATGGGAAAGTGGAGGAAATTTGGCCTAAAGGGGGTACCAGGAGGTGTGGAATACATGTTATCCTACAGAATCTCAGAATACAGTCTCTTTATGTAAGTGTATTCTACCGCTTTTTCACCTCATCCAGGCCAGCTGCTCTGAGTGCCTCAGTTTCCCTGATGTCAGCTGCCCTTGGCTTACCCTGAGCCCAGTCCTGCCCAGACTTCCTGGCAGGCTCCCTAGGGCTCTCCTTGTCCCCCAGCCCCCATCACACTTCCCCGAGGCTGCTCTGGGCAGGGCTCTCTGTCTCTTGTCTGGTTAACCTGCCCTCTGACTGGAAGGATCTGCCCAGTGGCCCAAATGGGCACACTGCCCAGGGGGCTCCCTGGTAGTACAGGGCAGAGGCTCTGCCTCCTCTCGCGTCACCTTAGTTGAGTCAGACTTGGGGGAAGGGGGCACAGTGTGACTCACTGGGTACATTTTTCCTGAGCTCAGCTTCATTCTGAGAGGATGAGGACAAACAGACTGGTGACAGGGACACTGAGTCAGGGGTAACCTCCGTCTTTACCCTGGGACCCTGGAGTTGCAGAGGAGTTTGTTTGTTTGTTTGTTTCTTTGTTTTGGTTGCAGAGGAGACTTTTCTACCTGTAATGTGGAACACCCCCACCCCAGGCCTTCTCCCTAATCCGCCTGCACAGAGTTGTCGCTTCCTCTCAGTCTATCTACACACAAGCACACACACTTCCCCTGCCGGTCCGCAGGTGGACAATACCCTGGGCTAGCAGCCAGGTCTCCCCGGCCCTGTCAACAGCCCTGCCACCAACCAGTCCAGAAAATTCTGTCAACACCCGATCAGCGTGTTTTGCCCTAACCACTGGCCTCAGTTTCCCTTTGCATCTCTTTAGTCCTGCAGGGTGGGGGGTATATGTTTCATCTTTGACTAGCGATGCTTAATTTTGGGGTGTTGGGAGCCCTCACTCCCCCTAATTTTCCAGCTCCACTATTCATCTGTCCAGCTTGGCGGCCTCGGGCCAGAGCCTCCTTCGCCGGGGGTGGGGGCAGCAGACCCGGGACCCCAGCCTGGACGGAGGGCCGCGTGGAGGAGGGGAGGGGAGAGGAGGGAGGGAGGCGGGGCCGGCGGGCTCGGCGCGGCCCCCACCCGCGGGCCGGGCGGCATTCCTGGGAGGCCGGCGCTCTGACGTGGACCCGGGGGCCGCGGGCTCGGCGGGGGGGACGCGGCCCGGGGGCTTCTTAAACCCCCCGCCTCAGCCCTGCCCGCACTTTCCAGAGCACCGCTCCGCCCCCGGAGGGAGAGAGAGAGACACACACACAGAGCGCGGCCGAGGAGCCGAGGAGGCCCGCCCGAGTCCCGCCTGCCAGGGGCGCGAGAGAAGTTCAGAGCCGCGGAGCGCACAGCCGCCGGTCCCGTCCCGGACAGCGCCCCCCTAGCCCGAGCCCCGCCGGCCCCCAACCCCCGCCCCAGCCCGCGCCAGCATGATGAACAACAGCGGCTACTCCGAGGCCCCGGGCTTCGGCCTGGGCGACGAGGTGGACGACATGCCGTCCACGGAGAAGGACCTGGCCGAGGACGCGCCGTGGAAGAAGATCCAGCAGAACACGTTCACGCGCTGGTGCAACGAGCACCTCAAGTGCGTGGGCAAGCGCCTCACCGACCTGCAGCGCGACCTCAGCGACGGGCTGCGCCTCATCGCGCTGCTCGAGGTGCTCAGCCAGAAGCGCATGTACCGCAAGTTCCACCCGCGCCCCAACTTCCGCCAGATGAAGCTGGAGAACGTGTCCGTGGCCCTCGAGTTCCTCGAACGCGAGCACATCAAGCTGGTGTCCATCGGTCAGTGCGTGCGGCGAGGGGGCAGTGCCCCGACGAGGGGCTGGCCCACGGGGACAGGGTGCTCGGGACTGGGTGGGCGCGCGGGGAGCCGAGGCAGGGCGAGGGTGGGGGGCCCGGCACCGGGAGAGGATCCCGACCCGGTTCTCCCGGAGCCCGCCCACGCCAGCCCCGAGGGGGCTCTGCCTTCACACGCCGCTCTGGTCGGCCAGCATCCCGAGGGGAACCCCCCGGGGGCATCCAGCCCCGGCCGTTTCTGAGCCCTCCAGCTTCAGCTCCCCTAGCACGCTCTTGGCCAACCTGCTTCTACTCCCTCGTCTCCTTTCTTGACACCCACACCCCCAGCCCAGGCTTGAGAGGATGGGGCCAATGCTCATTGCCGATTCCCGGGGGCGCCCCCTCCACCCCAGACAAAGCAAATGGCTTCCCAGTCTCCCAGCACCTCCACCGAGGAGGAGAGGCTGAAGGCAGGTCCCCATCGCTGCCTGGTCCCAGGGATCCCAAGGAGAGCGGGAGAGCGGGTGGCCGGGCGGGCTCGGGGCCGGGCCCCCCGCCGGCATGTGCTCGGCAGCTGGGTTCAGGCCCAGGGGCCAGAGCCGGCAGGGCCTGGCCTCGGAAACCTAAAAAGGCTCTGAGCGAGCGCAGGCAGCCTTAACCCCTGCCTGTCCTCCAGCGGCTTCAGCAGGCCAGGGAGGGGGCTCCCTCCCGTCCACTCCCGGCCCCAACCCACCCCCTAAGCCCCGATTGGCTACAGCTAATGATCTGGGCTGAGGGGAGGGAGGCAAGGCCTGGAAAAGGGAGGAAGTCATTGAGTGTAACCAGATTTGGAAGGTGTGTCAGTGCTGGGTGGGGGCAGGGAGGCACTCCAAGCTGGGGAGCTAGGGGAGCCAAGGATGGGTTCTGAGAGCCTAGGAGTTGGCCGTTCCCTCTCAGCTCTGCAGTCACCCCTTCAGGCTGGGGGCCTGGGCAGGACCCCTACCCCTATGGTGAGCTCTTAAGTGTCCTGATGTGATTTTCAGGAAAGCGCCCCTTGATGGGGTGCACCCCAGGGCCCCAGAAGGGGAATTTCACAGGGGGCCCAATGCCCATCCCCAGGCTGCCCCAGAGATTTCTTCAGATAATTGAAGGTCTGTCCATCCTCAGCCTCCCTCAGCGCATCTCTGGGCCTCCTGAATTAGTAGCTGAGGTCAGTCTGGGGCCCTTTGGCCCTGTCCAGTCCCCTCTACGCCTTACCCTGTCCTGCCCAATACTGCCCCCCGCCACCCCACCCGCTCCGGCCTGGAAATAGCCCTGCCTCCGTGACACAGCAGATGTCTCTGAGCTTTCCAGAGGACAAGGCTGAGGACAGGGGGTGGGGGAGGGGGCCACCCTGGTGTGTGTAGTGGGACTGAGGGCTACCCGCGAGTGTGTGTGGTTGAGGGGGGGCCAGGGGTCAGCGAGGAGTCAGCCCTGGCCCTTCCACCCCCCTGGCAGCTGCAATCTGACCGCCTGGACTGATTGTCCCAGGTGGGATCCCGAGGGGAGAGCCTGGGGCCTCACCAAGACTTAATAGGAAATGGCTTGGCCTCCCCCTCCCCTTCCTGCTTCGGGGGCGCTTGGCCCCTCTCCTGGCCTCATCCTTCCTGAGTGCACACCTCTCCCCTCCCCCACGGTGGTGCCTCTGACTCCAGCCCCGTTGTCTCAACTGTGTATGAAGAGGCCGGCTCAGAATAGAGGGGGAAGGAGGGAAAGCTGGCTTGGGGGCGGGAAGGAACCCTTCTTTCCCGTTCCTGCGGGGAACTGTTCCCCATTTGGGCCAAGTGGCTGACTCCCGCGGCAGATGAGTTAAGCTGTCAGCAATTCAGCTGCTGGGCCCGAGGCGGAGGCTGGAGGGAAGGGCGCACAGACAGCAGAGGCTACCCATCCATCGGGAAGGAGGTGTCAGGGGTTCCCCCTTTCTGCTTCCTCTGATTCCCTCAGTCCAGCTTAGTGGTGGGAAGGGGCTGGGACGGGGGCTTCTCTGGGTACCATCTCAGGACTGAATGTGAGCCTCTAGGCACCCCACGTCCCTTTCCAGGAGTGGAGTGGGAGCTGGGCATTGAGCAGTCCCTCTGAAGGCGGGCCGGGTACACAGCCTGGGTTGAAGGGGCGGTGTGCCCTCCTTACCCGCACCGCCCCCTCTGCCCCTCCGAACAAAGAGGCCTAGAGGCCGCTCTGTCCCGCAGCTGTTCCCCAGTTGCTATTCCTTCTCCTGGAGCCAACCGCCGAGGGAGGGGCTGGAGGGGGCAGCAGCTGTCCCGGCCCCTCCCTCACTGGTCCTCTCCTCTCCCCCCACTCCATGCAAGGCCTGGGGTGCCCTCAGGGACTGGCTCTGGAGCTCCTCCCACCCCTTTGGTGGTATCCCCAGTGGGGTGTGACAAAGGAAGAGGCCTGGCTTGAGCAGAGCTCCCCTCCTCTGCCTGGCCTCCAAGGGGGAGGAGGGCGAGGAAGGTCACTGCTCCCAGAGTGGGACTCCGAACCCACTGCTCTCCTGCCACTTGCTGTCTGGCCCAGGGCCAGTTGCTGGGGAGAAATCTCTCCCTGTAGCAAATATGAATGACCACCCCCCCTCACCTGCCCCGCCCCACCCCCACCCCTTCCCAATCCTGGCGATCCTGGCGGCCTCAGGGTCTCCCTCCCAGGGTCTGGCTTCAGTTTGCAAGAAGCACTTCTGGGTGTGTGAGCACCAGCTTTGGAGGCTGTCAGGGTTGTGAGAGGCCGTGAGGCCCTGGGTGTCAAGGCTGTGTGAAAGTGTCCTGGGCCTGTGTGTGTTTGAGAGAGACCGCACGAAAGCACTGGGAGGCTGGGAGTGAGTGTGTCATGGAATCTGCAAGCTGCCAAACCATTGTGCTGCAGCAGAGCCAGGGGGAGAGGGGGCGGGCTGGGGAGCTGCTGGGGAAGGAAGGATGAATCAGTGAAAGGGTGGGGGAGCCAAGGGGACCAGAGCCCAAGATAAGAGGGACGGAGAGACTGAGATTCCCCTCCAGGGGGCAGGTTGGGGAAATGCTGGGGACAGGGTGTATGTGGGGGCGCATTCTGGAAAAGATATGTAAGAGGAGACACCTTTGGGATCTTTACTCTCTAAAGGCTGTCTCCCAAGATCTGGGGGCGGTGGGGGGTNGGATTCTCCAGGCAAGAACACTGGAGTGGGTTCCCATTTCCTTCTCCAATGCATAAAAGTGAAAAGTGAAGGTGAAGTCGCTCAGTCGTGTCCGATTCCTAGCGACCCCGTGGACTGTAGCCACCAGGCTCCTCCGTCCATGGGATTTTCCAGGCAAGAGTAACAGAGGCTAAATTCTTTTAAAATGGTCTCAATCACTATCACTGATTAAGGTGATCTAGGGGACTTCCCTGGTGGTCCAGTGGTTATGAATCCACTCTTCCAGTGCAGGGGGTGTAGGTTCAATCCTTGATTGGGGAACTAAGATCCCATATGCCATTAAGCATGGCCAAAACCTTTTTTTTCAAAAGGCGATCTGGGATTGCAAGGGCCTCCATTCTAAGCCAACAATAAAAGAAAATCCTCCCTGGAGGAAGAGAACATTATTCTTGACCTCAAATTATTTATATGATTTTTCATATTCACTTTCCAGAACCACTCCTAACTCAAAAAAGAAAAAAAAAAGAAAAAAGGAACCAATGAAATCCCAATCAAAATCCCAGCAGGCATTTTTATAGAAATTGACAAACTAATTCTAAAACTCATTTGGAAATGTTAGAAATGCAAGGACCTAGAACAGACAAAATAACTTTGAAAAAGACAAAGAAAGTGAGCAGACTTATCTCGAGACATTACAAAGCTACAGTAATCAAGACTGTGATGCTGGCATCTAGCTAGACAGATAGATCAATAGAACAGGAGAGAGAGTCCAGAAATAGACCCACACACGTGGGGTCAATTGATTTCTGACAAAGACGCAAAGACATTTCAGTGAAGGAAGGGACAGTCTTTTCAACAAACGGTCACGGATCACTCAATACCCATATGCAAAAAAAAAAAAAAAAAGGAAAGGAAAGGGGAAGAAAATATAAATTAAAAATTTTTTTTAAGGAAAGAGGAAAAAGTACTTCAACCCATACTTCATATCACATATAAAAGTTAATTCAAAATGGATCATAGGGACTTCCCTGGTTGTCTAGCGGTTAAGACTCTGACTTCTAATGCAGGAAGTGGGGTTCAATCCCTGGTCGGGGAACTAACGTCCCACAAGCTGTGCAGCTTGGCCACATTTTTTAAAAAAGGAGAGATGCTGGGGCAGAAGCAATATTTAAAGAAATGGTAACTGAGAATCTTCTAGAATTAGTGAAAGTTCAAACTACAGAGCCAAGAAGATCTCCAAACTCCATGTAGGATAAAAAACAAAACAAAGAACAATGAAAACCACTGAGGCTGATTTTAGTGAAACTACTGAGAACCAAATAAATAGAAGCCTCAAAAGCAGGCAAACACACACACACAAATTACCTTTATAGGAACAATAAGACCCACACTGACTTGGCAGCAGAAATGACAGAGGGCAGAGGACAAGCTAGAATTTGTACATGATGAACATAACCACTAAGACATTTTTAGAAAAATCAAAACTAGAGCAAACCCAGACTAGGGTGTTTCCTTCTCGAGAAGGACAATGATCCCAAATGGAATCTCAGTGATGTAGGAAGGGACACA
>SJYX01019344.1:442079-471345 GCA_006410675.1 Oreotragus oreotragus | reverse complement strand
CTCTCCTCCTTCACTTTCATCAAGAGGCTTTTTAGCTCCTCCTCACTTTCTGCCATAAGGGTGGTGTCATCAGCATATCTGAGGTTATTGATATTTCTCCCGGCAATCTTGATTCCAGCTTGTGTTTCTTCCAGTCCAGCGTTTCTCATGATGTACTCTGCATAGAAGTTAAATAAGCAGGGAGACAATATACAGCCTTGACGTACTCCTTTTCCTATTTGGAACCAGTCTGTTGTTCCATGTCCAGTTCTAACTGTTGCTTCCTGACCTGCATACAGATTTCTCAAGAGGCAGGTTAGGTGGTCTGGTATTCCCATCTCTTTCAGAATTTTCCACAGTTGATTGTGATCCACACAGTCAAAGGCTTTGGCATAGTCAATAAAGCAGAAATAGATGTTTTTCTGGAGCTCTCTTGCTTTTTCCATGATCCAGCGGATGTTGGCAATTTGATCTCTGGTTCCTCTGCCTGTTCTAAAACCAGCTTGAACATCAGGGAGTTCACGGTTCACATATTGCTGAAGCCTGGCTTGGAGAATTTTGAGCATTACTTTCCTAGCGTGTGAGATGAGTGCAATTGTGCAGTAGTTTGAGCATTCTTTGGCATTGCCTTTCTTTGGAATTGGAATGAAAACTGACCTTTTCCAGTCCTGTGGCCACTGCTGAGTTTTCCAAATTTGCTGGCATCTTGAGTGCAGCACTTTCACAGCATCATTTTCCACGATTTGAAACAGCTCAACTGGAATTCCTTGTGAAATGAATTAAAAATTATTCAAATCACCACTAAAACAAACAGAGACTTCCCTGGTGGCTCAGTGGTAAAGAATCTGCCTGCTAATGGAGACACAGGTTTCATCCCTGATCGGGGAAGATCCCACATGCCTCAGAGCAGCTAAGCCTGTGTGTCATGCTATTGAGCCTGCATGCTCTAGAGCTCATGTTCTACAATAAGAGAAACCATCACAATGAGCAACACTTGTACTACAACTAGACAGCAGCCCCACTTGCTGCAACTATGGGAGAACTCACATAGCAACAAAGATCCAGTACAGCCAAAAATGAATAAGTAAAAATTAAAAAAAACAAAACTAAACTAAACTAAACAAAGAAATAAAATCTTGAGAGGATGCATCAGCAGCAGATCTTCACTAATAGATATACAGAGAGAGCTTATGCAGACAAAAGCAATATAAACACAGAAATAGAGGAAAGAATACAACCAATAGATAGAACAAATACACGTTAACATAAGGAAAGACTATCATAAACACGATAATTATAGTGCTTATGGATAAAATGTTTATGTATAAAAATGTTAACTATGCAAACTGTGATAAGAAGTAACTGGAATAGTGTTCCAAGTTTTCAGTATTTTCAGAGACATTTTAAAACTATTAAATTGTATATGATTTGAGTCTCTAAAATATTAAAAAATTTAGCTGCTTAATGAATATTAATGTAAAATTGTAAAAGAAAAATGGAATAACAATATTGCTGTCATTGTTTGGTCGCTAAGTCGTGTCTGACTCTTTGTGACCCCATGGACTGTAGCCCACCAGGCTCCTCTGTCCATGGGATTTCNTATGATTTGAGTCTCTAAAATATTAAAAAATTTAGCTGCTTAATGAATATTAATGTAAAATTGTAAAAGAAAAATGGAATAACAATATTGCTGTCATTGTTTGGTCGCTAAGTCGTGTCTGACTCTTTGTGACCCCATGGACTGTAGCCCACCAGGCTCCTCTGTCCATGGGATTTCTCAGGCAAGATTACTGGAGTGGGTTGCTTTTCTTTCTTCAGGGAATCTTTCCAACTCAGGGATTGAACCTGCAATCTTGCATCTCCTGCATTGACAGTTGGGTTCTTTACCACTGAGCCAACAGGTAATCCTTAATAATGTATACTCAATTAATCCATAATGCAGAAAAATATGAAAGAAGGGGAAAAAAATAGACGAGAAACACAGTAGGTATAAATTAAAATGCATATGAAAGTGAAAGTCACTCAGTCATGTCCAAATCTTTGCGACCCAGGGATCAAACCCAAGTCTTCCACGTTGCAGGCGGATTCTTTACCAGCTGAGCCACCACACAGAAGCCCAAGAATACTGGCATGGGTAGCCTATCCCTTCTCCAGCAGATCTTCCTGACCCAGGGATTGAACGGGTGGGTCTCCCACAATGCAGGCGGACTCTTTATCAGCTGAGCTACCAGGGAAATCCAAATACATATATTTTTACATATGTTATTTTTGTGAATTGGATTTTTTAAAAAGTGCATGCTCTTTCTCAAATTCATTTTAAATATGAGTATGCCAAATGTTTGAAAATGAAGTTTTTAAAAAATTTACTATGAAAACAGTGGCCAAAGAAAATTGGTACAACTATACTAACATCAGATAACATAGATATTGTCAGAACTACTAGAGGTAAACATGGGTATTTCATAATAATAAGAGGTCAACTGTTCAGGTAGATATGGTGATGATTATAAACATATGTCTCAGCTAGTATAATAGAGATAAGCAATATTTGACATAAATAAATGAAATGAAAAAAGTAGTCACATCTATAATCATTGTGAGATGTATTAAATCACATATCCTACAAACCTTATACAAGCAAGCAAAAAAAGCAATAAGGGTAGAGAAAATATAAAAAGCATAATTAAAACTATGTATTAACAGCAATGTAAAAAAAAATCTATCCAAGAGAGACAGAAATATGTTTATTTCATAAGTAGCTACATATTTTATACAAGTTTTGGATCATAAAGTATATCTAAACAAAATCAATGGTTGAGATTGCAAACTATATTTAAACAGAATTTAGAATATTTTCTGACTGTAGGGAAAAAAGTAACAAAAATGATAATTAGAAAGTCTCCAATTGTTAGAAATTAAGCAGCATACTTTCAAACAACTCATGGGTCAAAGAAAAAATTACAATAGAAAATAGAATATATTTTAAACAGAAAGAAAATGAAGACACAGCATATAAACCTTTGTGGAAAATAGTGAAAACAAAGCCTACAGGGGAATTTATAGCCTTAAGTACATATATTAGAAGAGAATAAAAACTGAAAAACAATGATCTCAGCATCCATTCCAAGATACTTGGAAATGTATAGCAAAGCATTCAAAGTAAATAAAAGAAAATAATTAAGAAAAGATAACTCAATGAAAGATAAAAATATACAGAGTACATTAACACAAGAGGTAGTTCTTTGAAAACATGGATGATTCTAATAAAATGCTAGCAAGACCTACCATGGAAAAAAGGAAAAATTTATAAGGTACCAAATTCAGATAAAAAGTCATATCACTCTGGACCCTACATATATGAAAATGAAAATATATGATTAACCTTAACACCAATATATTTAACAATATCTGAGAAGAAAAAAAAAAAATCCTTGAAATGTATATTCTGATTGACACAATAAGTAAAAGAAATATGAATAGTGCTACTACTATCAAGAAAAACACAGTATACTATTTAAATCCTCCTCAGAAAGAAGATTGCTTCACCAAAAATATTATTTCAAATACTGAAGAAAGAAATAGTAGTCCAGATTGTGGGATGTGTGTGTATGTGTGTGTCATTTTATGAGACCTTCAAACCCTAATGCCAAAATATGACCAGAAAGATTTAATTTTTTCTTAAATAAGTCTTTATTTTGTATCTCTTTACTTGAATATTTTAATCATAATTATTTTATAGTCTTTATCAGTTAAGTTTATTAGATCATCCTTGGGTGGGTCTGTAGGGATGATGTAAAGATTCTCTTGATTTTTATTGTTTGTGTCTTTTATATTTGTCTTTTGGCTGTTTTTTTGTTTGTTTGTTTGTATGTAGCAATGTTGTACTAAAAAATAACACAGACTCTAGGTTATGCAGTCTTTCCTCAGAGAGAGCACACCATTTTCTTTTGCAGGTATAGCCGTTTCCTTCTCCAGGGGATCTTCCCAGCCCAGGGATTGAACTCAGGTCTCCCGTGTTGCAGGCTGAGCCACCACAGGAGCCCCAGATAGAGTGGCAGGTAAATTAATTTAATCCTACCTTGGATGAAGTTTAGTGGAGGAAGGGTTACAGTTTTAGGAAGGCTCAGTCTAATGACTTTAAAGTTTTCAATTTAGAGTTTCATGGACTCACCAGGACTGCTTCTCAGGACCATCCAGATTCTATCTTACACTTTGGCAAAGTCTTCTCTGCTTTTCAGAATGTTCCAGCTAAGAACTGTCCCTCCTGTTTCACACGGACTTAGAATCTATTGTCTCAAGAGAGAAATTGATACTATGTTTGAATCCTTTCACATCTATAATGTCGCATCTTTAGCCCAGGGGTCAGTGAACTGTATAGTCCAAGAACCTAATCCGTCATACTGCTTTTTTACAGTTTATGAGCTAAGAATGGTACTTACATTTTAAATGGTTGGGAAAATCCAAAGAAGAATAATATTTCATGAAATGTGAAATTATACAAAATCAAAATTTCAATGTCCATAGTGTATTGCAACAGAGACTCATCAATTCATATGTATTATCTACTGTTACTTTGTCTGCAATGGAAGAATGAGTATTTGACATAGAGAAAATATCCTCTGGCCTTTGACAAAAAAAAAAAAAAAAATCTACTCTATAAAATCTGCAAAAGTCCTAAAATATATGTGTTATCTAGTGATGGCCCTCTATTCAGGCAAAGCTCAGTTTGTCATTAAAAGGCTACAGGAAAAAAATTCAGCTTCAGATTATAAATTTATAAATATATCTCTCAATCCAAAATCTTTATTTCTAAAGTGTTTTTCACTTCAAACATGCTCTTCAAACATACATTTCTTTATGTATATACACACATATATAAATACATATATACATTTTTTTCTCTTTTATCTATCTTTTGCTTTTTATCTGGTGTTTCTTGACAAAAACAAACTCTTCTGTTCCATTTGCAGATGGAAAACAAGCATTAATTTTAAGAGCTGGGTTACTGACATTTCATTCTGCTTATTATAAGAGGTATTCAGGGGAAAATAAAGATAAAAGTGAAAATATGTGGGTCATTGGAGAGTTTCTGTTATGAAATAAGCCAGAAAATCTTCCAATTCCTTATTTTGCAGATTAATAAATTATGGCTTAGAGAGAAGTGTGAGCAGCTTGTCAGGATCTACCTTTAGATTTTAGTAGTTAGGAGTTGAGTCCTAAACCTCTGGATTTTGGAAACTTTACTCTGTTGCCCCTCTGTACTCTGTGTGACCTTCACTGTACACGCACATATGCGTATCTAAGTTTAATTAAAGTAGTAGGCTGAGTCTGAGTGTGGGTTTGTGTATGTATGTGTGTACACTTACCTTTCAAGACCTATGTATATTTGTGTTAGTCACAATTAATAATGCCCTGATATTTAAAGTTATTATAATTTATTTTTAAACTCTTTGTCCTGTGTTCTTCCCAAGAGGGTTAAAGAGAAAAATGCTAACAGATTCCTAATGCCAGTGTCATTGCAAACTAATTCTTTATTCAAGGCACCAGTTAAGCAAAAACTTACACTTTACTTATCACAAACAAGTATATATTTTTTCAAATTTGTGTTCAGCTTTTATAATTTTAAGCAGAGCTTATTCTCCAATACCAAATGATATATGCTTAAACTTGCTTCTATATAATGTATTTAGCTTTATAGGTAGATAAGCATATCCCACATAGAGTACAATGGAAGCACTAAAATAAATATATTTCTGATTATAGAAACTGACCAAAAGATTAAACCAAGCCTAAAGCATACCAAATAAACCTTAATCTAACCTTTTCATTGGTGTTAAATAATATTTACCAAAATTATTAAGTTGAATATATTTTAGTGTCCAGGACAGACATATTAGACTATTATTGATAACATATTTAAGAATACATTTATATTTAGAAATTCATTCAAATTTTCAAGTTTTTTATTTTTAAATTTATTTTTAAATGAAACAAAAATAAATATTTTCAGTGATAAAAGGTACAATTCACAAAGATAGACATCAAAGACCATTAGACATCTAACAACAAAGAAACAAAGATACATAAAGCAAAAATCAGAAGAAATATAAGGGAAATAAAAAAATAATATAATCATAGTGAGACATATTAACATTTTTCTGAAAATATTTTATCAAGTGCAGAAAAAATTAGAATAAAAACATCTTGAATGATGTCATTAATATCATTAATAATTTAAATAGATTTATCAAATTTTCAAGTTTTGCATGAAATTCTTTAAATTAAGTATTCTAGCTCTACTTTTTTTTAATATTAAAATTAATTGCAAAAGGGCAAAACTCAGGATGAAGTGTAATTAACAAATATTTGTTAGCATTCTACTTTCTACTGAGAGAGCCAATTCCTAGGCAGGCTGATAAGAAGTCCTGGGTCCCCAAGGATGAGAAACGGGTCTGAGGCTCTTAAGGAGGAGATGCGGTATGGAATTCTCTAGAAGGAGGAAAGGACAAATGTCTTTTTTTTTTCTCTATACATTCCTTAGTCTTGATCTCATATAGTGTTTTTTGCTTTAAGCCCAGAACTGATAATTACACAACAAACAACTCAGTTTAAAATCTCTGTACTAAGGATTATATAACAACAATGCATCCTGCTTGAGGATAGTTTCAACTCCTTGAAAACCTTCTGATGAATCCTGTTATTTTAGAATGTAAATTGTGGGAGTGGGTCCGGTAAAACTTTTACAACTTTGAGACCTTCTTTTGATTTACTGTAATAACTAATTTAAAAAGTACATAACTCCCTAGACTAGCCACGAGGACACTCTCCATCCCCCTTCTGAGATCTATGTCGGAAGTTTTCTCTGTCCCTTTTACATTTTAGTAATATTCTGCTACACAAAAGCTCCTGAGTGATCAAGACTGGTCCCTGGTCCCAAAGCTAAATCTTCTTCAGAGATCATGAATCCGACATTGTTCCCTGTAAGCTATCACTGCTCATATTAGTAATCTCAGACAAATATCTATAATTTAAATAAAAGACTTTAGGTTTAGCTAAATATCTTTTGCTTTTCATGCTAACATTACTTTACTCTGTTGTTGATGTGCAGCCACTAAGTCGTGTATGAATATTTGCCATTCCATGAACTGCAGCATGCCAGGCTTCCCTGTCCTTCACTATCTCCTACAATTTGCTCAAACTCATGTCCATCAAGTCAGTGATACCATCCAACCATCTCATCCTCTATCATCTCCTTCTCCTCCTGCCTTCAGTCTTTCTCAGCATCAGGATCTTTTCCAATGAGTCATCTCTTCCCATCAGGTGGCCAAACTATTGCAGCTTCAGCTTTGGCATCAGTCCTTCCAAAGAATATTCAGGGTTGATTTTCTTTAGGATTGACTGGTTGGATTTCCTTGCTATCCAAGGGATTCTCAAGAGTTTTCTCTAGCACCACAGTTTGAAAGCATCAATTCTTTGTTGTGCAGCCTTTATGGTTCAACTCTCTCATCTGTACATGACTACAGGAAAAATCATAGCTTTGACTAGATGGGCTTTTGCTGGCAAAGTCAGGCCTATGCTTTTTAGTGTGCTATCTATGTTTGTCATAGCTTTTCTTCCAAGGAGCAAGCATCTTTTAATTTCGTGGCTGCAGTCACCATTGGCAGTGATTTTGGAGCCCAAGAAAATAAAATTTGTCACTGTTCCCCATCTGTTTGCCATCAAGTGATGGGACCAGATACCATGTTTTTGTTTTTTTTTGAAAGCTGAGTTTTAAGCTAGCTTTTCTACTGTCCTCTTTCACCCCCATCAAGAGGCTGTTCAGTTCCTCTTTGCTTTTTGCATAGAGTGGAATCATCTGCATATCTGAGGTTGTTGATGTTTCTCCAGGCTAGAAATTAGCATAATAGTTACCCCTGTGGTTAAGCTTGGAGGGAGAACAACTGATAATTCTCCGTAATTTGCCAATTCCATTGTATTGACTTACACTGTTATTGACACATTGATATTTGATATTGATATTTGGATTAAAAAAAAAAAAAGCTATATGTTAGGTAGTTAAAAAGGAAAATGGAGTCCAAAATGGCGGTGGCTAAAAGACAAAGACAGGAAAAGCCCGTTAAAAAAAAAAAAGAGAAGAAGGTCTGCAGCCTGGAGTGAGAACCCCAGGTAAAACAAACAGCTCTCCTGCCCAATTTACACAGGGCAGGCTCCTGGGGGAGGAGACAAATGTATAAAAGGAGGAAGCCTAGAAAGATTGGGCTCCTCTTCTGTTCTCTCTTTTGGGTCCTCCGGCCCTCAGGTCTCGAGGATGTATTTTCCTTTGCTTGCCAGTAAAATGGAGCTATAACACTGGTCTGTCTGTTGCTTCAAATTTTTGCTGTGGCAAGACAGAACAGAGGAAATTACACACTCCTCCGACACTATATAACAGAAAGTTTTGAGTTGATTAAAATAACTTATTTCTTTAATTTGTATATACATTTGAGGAGTCTTGATGTGTCCAATATTAGAAGAAAAAATATCAAACATCCTTGTTATTGGTTTTCCTGGAACTGGAAGAGACAGAAGAAATGAAGCAGGGTACAAATCTGATTCAAGAAAGTCCTCAAAAGTAATATATAATATGCATACAAGACAGATATAAATTTGGAACAAAAGTGAATTCTTGAATTTGTTTGAAATGTAACAAATTATTGCCCACAGACATGCTTTAAATATTAATCACAATATTCTGTTAATATGCTTTTTTGGTAAATGACATAATAGCCAGTTAAACAGGCACACAAAAAACAGTCACTGAAGGACTGATTGAATCAATTAATAGATTCAAAATTATGAAAGAAAAGATAAATACCAGTCTATGTTCAATGCAGGATGCAGGATGCTTGGGGCTGGTGTATGGGGATGATCTGGAGGGAAGATNGTCTGTGGGATTCTCCAGGCAAGAATACTGGAGTGGGTTGCCATGCCCTTCTCCAGGGGATCTTCCCAACTCAGAAATCAAACCTGGGTCTCCTGTGTTGACAGGCGGATTCCTTACCACTAGCACCACCTGGGAAGCCCTGATGTGGTCACCCAATCTTATTGGTAAGGATGGGGTAATACGGTGCAACATCCATACTGACACTGTTTAAAGAGTAGCAGTCAGCTCCTGGAAAGTCATCTGTACACAGTAGCAATAACCCCACCACCCTCTGTTCCCTGCCTCCGTCACCAGCCTTCTTCCATTCTGGAAATGAGGTGTTTTCCACTGGGAGGAAAGATGTGGTGTCTGTCCTCTGAAGAGTTAAAATAGTGCTGTAGGTCAATTACACCTCAAATACAAACAAGCAAACTCAGAAAAGGAGATCAGACTTGTAGTTACCAGAGGTGAAGAGGGGTTGGGCGGAACTGAATGAAGGCAATCAAAAATTGCAAACTTCTAGTTATAAGATAGAAAACATCTAAGGGTGTAAAGTACAACATGATTAATGTAACTAATACTGCTTTATGTTATATAAGAGATTTTAAGATAGCAAACCCTCAGAGTTCTCACCACAAGGAAAAAAAAATTTTTTCTTTTTTTTTCTTTTGTATTTACATGATGATGGATGTTCACTAAACTTATTGTGGTAATTATTTCATGATGTATGTGAGTCAAACCATCATGTACACCTAAAAGGTATGTAGTACTGTATATTAAATCTCAGTCAAACTGGAAAAAAAACAAAACAAAGCAACAAAAAGATGGGGTGTCCTCCTTGGTCTCCCACTGGCCACACTCTGGGGATATCGCATCATTCTTGTCCTCATGGTGACCCCAGGAGGGAGCATGGAGAGGACCGCCTCCAGGTAGGGGAAGGAACAGAGGCAGTGGGCTGACTCACAGATGAAAAAAGAAAAAAAAAAAAAAGATAGATTGAGGTAAAATTGTTTCCAAATTGAATGTTTTTCACTATTTTCAGTGTGGTATCTTCAGTGTTCTGAGATGATTCCCTCTTGGGGGCTTCAGAAAAGCTGTAAATAGAATGAATTGCTTTTAGGGACATACTCTGATAGTTCACTTCTCAAGGAAATATATGCTAATGCATGTAGACTATCATTATTGGGGAGACCTATGTACTGACTTTTTTTATGTCTATGAAGAGCGGATTTCTGATTGCTAGCATTTTGCCAAAGTCTTTGTCATGCGTGGGCTGAATATCTAGCAGAAAGAGGTGTATTCAAGCACGACTACATGCTGGGTCTCTCCTAGGCCAGGACTGGGTCGGGGTGGGGGAGGGGAGAGGGGGCGGTCTTTGTTTACCCAAAAAAAGTTTCTTACGAAACCAGAAGCAGAGAAAGAACATCTTTGTCTAAGGACCTAAAAAAAAAACAAACAAAAAAAAACAAGCCAGTCTGAATTCATCTACGATTCTGGGATTTCAGGGTAGTTTAGAAGCAGAGGACCTCAAGGAGTGGGGAGGGGTACCCACGTGATCCAACAGTATGATGCTACACCCAGCCAGAGGGTGGCAGCACCTTCCACACGCCCTGTGAGCATCTCTTCTGACCATTCCAGGGCGTTTTTTGGGACGGCCTTCCCTTGCTAACCCAGCCTCTTCTGCATTTTCTTCTGCTTTGTGAAAGTGGGTTAAACAGCACTCGGCTTTGTGAGGAACACAGCCAACAAATGAGATATCAAACGCAGCTTCCTGTGTAAGAGATCAGACTCCGCCGGGCACACACGCCGGGCTCTGCTGGAGCTCCTGGGCTCTGCAGCCAGCTTCATTTAGCATTCATAAATACTTTTGCGTGCTCCCGCACATGCAGCCGCCAAAGGAATTTCATTCTGTATCATCTGCTTTCAAATGCAACAAGGTGAGAAAATGTGGCCATTTAAAAGAAGAAAAAGAAGAAGGAGGAAGAGGAGGAAGAAAGTCTGAGGCTCTGAGTGGCAGGCATTTGATGGTTGATGACTTGATGAAGGATGCTTCCATCCTTATGTTCCTACAGAGAATCTTTCCCCTGGCTCCTGTTCACCTGGAGCCAGGTGGGTGAATGCAGCCTAGCTGGTGTAGGGCACTTTGGTCAATGACACTTTAAAAATGCTAAATTGGGTGCCTGTCAAGGTGGGCCTCAACTTTAGATATGAGTTGTCCCTAAGGTCCCTTCTTTGAGGCTTCTGGGGAGCTGGGACATTTTGAACTCCAACTTAGTTTTTAGGTATCAAATTTAAACGTCTTTGGGAACAAGGCTAAGGAATCTAAATGTACCAAACTGGTCAGATGGTAACAGAGACCTGGCTGCCCTTTCTGAAGGGGGCAACAGCTGTTCATTTCCAGTGGATTATGGCCAAATGGGAATTGTTACCAACTCTTCTAATTTATGAAAAAAAAAATCTATATATTTTAAAAAAATATAAAATCTCCTGAATTTCAAATGATATCATATCAGCTAGTTTTAAAAATTAATTACTGTGGTGTCTGAGAAAGAAAATCCAGCAGGGTATACCCTATTTCAATTCTATCCTAAACACCTTAGTCTATCAAATACTTCCCTTCCCTGATTGTTTGAAATCGTATGATCTGTGCCCCATAAATTGCCAGGTTTGATTTTTCTGACTTTTTCTCTAGCTTTGCACTGTTTGCTCAGCAAGACTCTACACATTTCAAGGGCAAAGGCATGTCTTTTTTTCCTCAATAGTTCCCAGTTGACAGTAGATGCTCAGCAATTTTTTGTGAGTTATAACCTATTCCATTCCATGAAGGATTTGAAGAATCCTACGTAAATAGATGCTACAGAAAAAGAAAACAAATAAGCGAGGGCATCAGGCTAAATATTTAGACTTGACCTATTGACTGGGTGCCTGTAAGGTGTGGAGCTGTTAGTTTCCTCTGGATAGCACCCAGATGTCTTCTTTCGATTACATGCAGAACCCAGAGGGATGAGAGGGTGCCTGGCACATGTGGAAAGCTCATAGATTCTTGGTGGAGTGAATGAAGGACAAAGCAAGTGAAACGGCCCTGGAGAAGGAGACCTGTGCACTGTGAGGCAGAGAGACCAGAATGTATGATCCAAGCTTGGCCCGGAGCTGGTAGCCTGAATAATGAATTGCAATTTTGCTATTGAGTCTCTTGGTTGTAAGTGACAGAAATAACAAAAACTGATTTAGGCGGAAAAGAGGAATGTACTGGAAGGATATTGATGGAATATCCTTTCAAGCCATGAAGGAGAAGGATTTCGTTTGGACCCACAGGAAAATCTGAACGAGATGGATCTCTTTCTGTATTTCATCTCTCCTTTGAGTTCTAGCTCTATTTTCTCCCTCAGCAGTCAGACTTCCTTCACGCATTAGGGAACAAAGCTACGACAATCTCCATGCCTCACATCCAATAGCTTCTACCCCCAGGAGAAACTGCTTCATAATCTTTCTCTTAGCAAGGTTAAAACCCACGGGGAGGGGTTCTCAGTGCCTCACTGGGGTTTCATGCTCCCCCCCAGGGCCATCCCAGTCAACCATGACAGCCACAGAGAGGGTTGCCATGACTGGCTGGATTTGGGCAGATACCCACATAGAGTAACAACTTGGCAGATTTTTTCACTTTTTAAAAAAAAATTTTAAGCATTTAATTTATTGGAATATAGTCGATTTACAATGTTGTGTTCGTTTCAGGTATATGGCAAAGTGATTCAGTTTTACATATACATATATTTAATCTTTTTTAGATTATTTTTTTCATATTGGTTATCACAGAATATTGAGTAGAGTTCCTTTTGCTAAACAGTAGGTCCTTGTTGGTTATCTATCTGATATATAGTAGTGTGTTTGTTTCAAATCACAAGGTTTGTTTGGGGGAAGGAACATTTCCTAGAGACGGAAGCTCTGTTCTTAGAAGAAGGGAATGGTCCTGGCATATCAAAGATTCCCTGGAGTTCATGCAGCTCTTGGCTATAAGTGTCTCTTTTATGTATCATCTCATTTACTTGTCCCTCTACACTCTGTTAGGATTGCAGAGTTTTTATAGTTGTTCTCATTTCACTGTTGGGAAAAAATGAGGTTCAGAAAGATGAAGCAACTTAAGCAAGGTCACATAGCATCTAAATGACCAGTCCAGGCCTCAGGTTTTTTTTTTTTTTTTCACTTTAACACCAGTGCTTATGCCCTTATAAGGGAGATGAGATAGACTCTGAGCTTTCTAGAAAAGGAGTCTCTTATTACAAGATCGTGATTTTCTGAAATATGTAAATCCTCAGCTTGTAGAACCCTGAATTGGTTGCTGTTCCTCAGCTTCTCCTGGAAGTTTGCTGGGATCCCCTGAGATACGTGAACCTGACCTCACTGGCCATTTCCACATGGCTCAGGAATTCTGTTGTCTACCCAGGATTCATATTCAAAGACCTACAGCCCCTTCAGCCACTCAACTCTAATTTGGGATACTTAGAGGTATTTCTGGAGAAGGCAATGGCAACCCACTCCAGTACTCTAGCCTGGAAAATCCCATGGACGGAGGAGCCTGGTGGGCTGCAGTCCATGGGGTCGCTAGGAGTTGGACACGACTGAGCGACTTCGCTTTCACTTTTCACTTTCCTGCACTGGAGAAGGAAATGGCAGCCCACTCCAGTGTTCTTGCCTGGAGAATCCCAGGGATGGGAGAGCCTGGTGGGCTGCTGTCTATGGGATCGCACAGAGTCTGACACGACTGAAGTGACTTAGCAGCAGAGGTATTTCTGCTTTGTGGATTGTCTGGAGTCCTCTGGACCAGAAGCACTGCTGCCCACAGGAAAAGAGGAACTGGAAAAGGGGGGAAAACCCACTGAGGCGATGTGTTGCTGACTGAGACAAAGTAGATCTTTTCCATTTCTGAAGTTGGGAGCAACTCCAGCTCTCACAGTGAGTACCCAGAACACGGCAGCAGGGTATTCGGCATCTCCCACCCAAAGACGATGGAGAAAAAAGACCTCCTCAGCTTGTGTTCACTTACTAGACCCCCAAGTCTCATGCCTTGTGCTTTTAAGGCAAACTGTGACTATACATCTTTCCTCCTGCATGTCAATGCCCAGAGAAGTACTGGATCGCATTGATTTGAGTTGGATCAGCCAGACCCTGTGTCCAAGCTGCCTTGCCTGAGTGTAGTCAGCGCAGCCTAATAGAAAGAAAGAATTGCTCTTGACACCAGGATTATATAGCTGCCAAAGGCATCAATAACCTATTAAAGATGTGGGATAATATAACACTAATTATCAATTGAGGGAAACCATCACAAGGAGAAGGCAAGTAAAGTTTCGATTTTCCCTTCTGCATGAACCCTGCCCCTCCATCCCACAATGATTTGCTGTTCCCTGGGTTTGCCCTCATGCATAATGCAGTGATCCGTGTGGCAGGAAAACATTTCGAAAACTTCTTTTGCCTTCTCCAGGAGGCTGGGGCAAAGGTGACTTACAGCTATTCAGTCATGTAAGCAGTCCGCTGGCTGGAAGAGATGGGACCATGGACCCTCTCATCCCCATTTGGTGTCTTGCCTAAGGGTGACATAATGAATTGCTGTGACCTAGTCAGAGAAGAAAAATACAGATATTTTTACAGATCCAGAGATAAATTGATGCCTTCTCTGGCTTTCTAGCACTCCTAGTGGTGAGGAACTCTTCCTGCCTTGGAGATTTTGCTTTCTCAGAAGGAAATAGTAGTGTTTTATGTTGCTCATGAAAGCAAATGAATGGAGTTCTTCATGGTGTTATGTGAGTGCGTGCTCAGTTGCTCGGTCAGGTCTGACTCTTTGTGAACCCATGAACTGTAGCCTACCAAGCTTCTCGGTCCATGGGATTCTCCAGGCAAGAATACTGGAGTAGGTTGCCACTTCGTTCTCCAGGGGATCTTCCCAACCCTGGGACGGAACTTGCGCCTCCTGTTTCTCCTGCATCAGTAGGTGGATTCTTTGCCACTGAGCCATCTGGGAAGCCCCTAGGGTGTTATAGGGAAAATTAAATGAATTAGATAATCCCCAGTTTTATCCATCCTGAAAATTCTGGGCACTGTGCTTGGTCCTGGGCATACAATGAAAAACACTCTCTAAACGCTCAGGATGAGAGATACTGTTTCTAGAAAGATCTTGGTATTCTTATTACTAGCTGCACGTAATAAAACCTTCCTTCACCACCCTCACTGCCCCCCCCTCAAAAAAAAGCACTCAGGATGTATTGTAAGGTATAAACACATATACGCTTTGCTTTTCTAATGCCTGAACTGTTGGAACCATTGATTCTTTTTATTCATTCATCAGAGATATTTTGTGAGCGCTAACCATGTGTCTGGCCCTTCCCTAGATGTTGGGGAGACAACAGTAAGCAAGTCAAAACAAGATTTCTAGTGGGTAAGTTAAGCTACAGACCAGTCCATAAAGTACACACACAAGGTAGTTATAGATTGATATAAGTGCTCTGAAGAAAAAGCTGACAATTCAATAGAAGGTGGCTGGGGTGGGGGATAAGATCAGATAAAAAGATCTCTCTGAAGAGTTGATATTTGAGCTGAAATTTATGGATTAGAGGAAGCCAGTTATGCCAAGAGATAAACAGGAAGCATGTTAGCATCAGTGGTGTGCTGGTAAGAGTTTTACAGCAGGCTCTCTGGGGGAAAAGAAAGCCCTGACTGGTAGTGTTTGCCAGTTTCCATGGTGTAAATACTTCCACACTGCCAATTTCAAGCTGCCAGCATGATATTGCTGAGCACAGAACTGGGGAAAGATGTGTAAAATGGATTCCCACTATCCTGCGTGAACGGCCTCCAACACACTGCTGGCTCAGGGTTTCCCAGCCACACAAGTAGGAAATGGGTCCTGGTCAATGTTAAGGGATCAGATAAGTAGACTGATGGGATTAGAGAGAAAATGTGTGGGGCAATAGGTGGAGGATTCTGGTTGCTACATTCAGATGCAACGACTAAATATTAGCACATGCCACAATTCAGTGCAAGAGGCACTGTATCTGATCCCTCATGATCCTATTTTAAAGCCAGATGTTCCCATATCACTAACCTAGATATTTGCTACTTAAAAACCGTAGATGTTTTGATGACAGCTATTAAAGCTCAACATTCAGAAAATGAAGATCATGGCATCCGGTCCCATCACTTCATGGGAAATAGATGGGGAAACAGTGGAAACAGTGTCAGACTTTATTTTTTGGGGCTNCGTCAAGGCTGTATATTGTCACCCTGCTTATTTAACTTCTATGCAGAGTACATCATGAGAAACGCTGGGCTGGAAGATACACAAGCTGGAATCAAGATTGCCGGGAGAAATATCAATCACTTCAGATATGCAGATGACACCACCCTTATGGCAGAAAGAGAAGAGGAACTAAAATGCCTCTTGATGAAAGTGAAAGAAGAGAGCGAAAAAGTTGTCTTAAAGCTCAACATTCAGAAAATGAAGATCATGGCATCTGGTCCCATCACTTCATAGCAAATAGATGGGGAAACAGTGTCAGACTTTATTTTTGGGGGTTCCAAAATCACTGCAGATGGTGACTGCAGCCATGAAATTAAAAGACGCTTACTCCTTGGAAGAAAAGTTATGACCAACCTAGATAGTACATTCAAAAGCAGAGACATTATTTTGCCGACTAAGGTCTGTCTAGTTGAGGCTATCGTTTTTCCTGTGGTCGTGTATGGATGTGAGAGTTGGACTGTGAAGAAGGCTGAGCACCGCAGAATTGATGCTTTTGAACTGTGGTGTTGGAGGAGACTCTTGAGAGTCCCTTGGACTGCAAGGAGATCCAACCAGTCCATTCTGAAGGAGATCAACCCTGGGATTTCTTTGAAAGGAATGATGCTAAAGCTGAAACTCCAGTACCTGGCCACCTCATGCGAAGAGTTGACTCATTGGAAAAGACTCTGATGCTGGGAGGGATTGGGGGCAGGAGGAGAAGGGGACGACCGAGGATGAGATGGCTGGATGGCATCATGGACTCGATGGACGTGAGTCTGAATGAACTCCGGGAGATGGTGAGGAACAGGGAGGCCTGGCGTCTGTGATTCATGGGGTTGCAAAGAGTCGGACACGACTGAGCGACTGAACTGAACTGAACTGAGTGATGTATGTATAATTCAGAAGAGGCTAGATATGTTGCAATCAAGAATAATTATCAAATTTTAGTAGCGTAAAACAATAGAGCTTTATACCCAACTTATGCTCTCTACCCAACATGTGCCTGCTGAGAACTTACTATTTCAGATGGATGAAGGTGTTCCTTTTGCATGGTTCCATGATCACCATGGGGTAGGAACAACAAAGCTGCATGATGCAGCACTTGCTGTTAAATGCTTCAGTCCAAAATTTTGTCCAAATCTATAATAGTTTGTTTAAGACTAGTCACATGGTCCCACTTAACTATAAGGGGCAGAAATGAACAACTCTTTCTATGTCAGGAAAAGAGGGGAACTGTATAACAGAAAGACTGGTAATATCTGCCATGTTGGGGAATTTCTAAATCAGGAAAGATATGGCACAATCAAAGGCTAAGAACTAGTTATTCAAAGTAGACAACAACCAGCATTAAAAAAATAATAGTGACTGCCTGACATATATCCAGGCAAGATCACATGGACTATGATAGTTTGAGAAGCTGCCACTTCCTACTTAGGAGGTTAATGGATTTGAATTTGACACAATGAGAAACAGAAAACAGATCATTAAAAATAGTGAAACAAGATGATAAAAGTAGCAACCATTGCTACATATTTATTAAGTGCTTGATAATTCTGGCATTTTTGCTTTGGGTAACTGGAGAAGACAGACTTATAGTAAAAAGAGCCAAGATTTGGTCTTGGGCTTATAATTTTGTTGAGCAAATGAACAAATGACAATACTACACAGGAGAAAACTGAGTCCTTTTCATGCAGGAAGATATTCAGAACTTGATGACTCATTTGATTTTACAGGAAAAGGACAGAATCAGAAACACAGTTCAAGGTTATATATTTCAGAGATTTAGAGAGAGAGTATTCACATGTTTATACTTAAGTACAAATGAGACAACACAATACAATTAATTTTTTAAACAAATCCAAGCAATTGAACACTTTCACCATCAATGAAAATCATATCAAAGTAGAAACAAGACAAATGGAACTTCTCTATCTGCCTTTGAATAGCAATGTGAAATTAAGAGTGAGATAATTTACTATTCATGGAAGCTATTCTGCTTTGAAATTTACTCATACACTCAGATATGTTGGAAAGGTAATGCACTTTGTAATACAGTCTTAAAAATGCACAGTGTTACTAGCATAGTTTAAACATAATGTTTAGTTGCAATATCACCCCAAATTATCCTAGCAGGGAGAACCAAAGCAAACCACCAATTTTGACTCCACATGTTTCCCAGATACAGAAAAAATGGATAAATTGGCATCTTTTGTGCTCTCCTTGCTGCATGGAATTTATGAGCAGTGAAATTGTGTGGATGGAGATTTCAGCTCACAGAGAGGCTTCTAGAGGAAAGCAGCGGGAGTTAGCAACTCACAGGGCAACCTGGACTGCAAATGGAACCTAGCAGTCATCATGCTGAAGAGGGTGGGGGGAGATTAGAAGGTAGGAGGTAGTTATTTTAAGCAGCAAACTCCAAGTGTCTGAACTCCCCTAAGGGAAAGATAAAGCCTGTCAATAGTGGGCATTCTAGGAAAGATTAATTTGGCTTTTCAAACAGTTGTTTCTCAAAGGGTTATGAAAAGATTTCAAAGCCTTAATAAGGAGTTATTTTACAGTTTCCTACCATTGTAATTTTATGATCTTCAGCAAATCACTTAATCTCTCTATGACTCAGATTTTTTTCTCTACAAAATGGAGATAATGTCTAAGGATCAGAGAATAAGTCAGCAGATCACATGAGGTCTCTCCTCACTTTAGGAGGTATAGTCCTATTATTCACAAGGGGTCTATCTAGCAGTGTACAGAGATCAATAACTGTAATGAGTCTTCTTTCTACTTCTGTAACCTTTAAAATTGTGGCCACCTAACTTCTACTTGTATGTTTAATACCATTTCTGATTTCAGCTAGACCTGCTCTGTTTTGTGGATAAATGAAGAAATCCTTTATCAGTAATGGCTAGGAATTAAGCACCTATCTCTGCCAGTGTTATGAGAATTGAATACATTAATGGATTAAACTTCATAACCTACTTCTTAACATACAGTAACTATTCAGTAATATTAGTGTCAGTGGGTGTACTGACAGTCACCATTGAAATGGTCATTATGCTAATTTGTTGTCAACCTTTTGCTGATCCACTCCAACATAATACACTAATTCTCTGATGCCAGTAATAGGTGCCACTAATCTGTTATTACCAAGCTCTTACTGTGCATTATTCTATATCTTGCTTCTCTTTCTTTCCCTTGGTCTCATTTCTTGTGCTTGATCTAAATTTGACTCACCAGTTCTTCTAGGAACAAAAAATCCATGCAAGAGTTCTAGGGAGTGTGGTATGTTTGGAGTCTTGATATTTGCTTTGCTCTTCTTAATGTTTGTGATCACATGAACTTCCACTGCCTTGAGTTTATAGCCCCATGTTCTACTGTACCCTCTGTTGCCTCCATGGCACCATCAATCTCACTACACCTGAAGCTGCTAATACATCACACTTTATCCCTAATTTTTGAAAAATAGAAAAGTCAGAATACCACTTTTTACATGGCTGATGTTGGGGAGTATGGGTTTTAGTAATGTTAGGGGAAGCACACTAATGAAACCGCCCACCCTGGCCAGGAACCATAGTAATTATTTGCATGAGTTGTTTTATGACAGGAGGTCCTGGTAAAGAGCACAGAACTAATAAACCACCACCAACAGGGAGAGTTCAGTTTAGTTCAGTCATGTTGGACTCGGCGACCTCATGGATCACAGCATACCAGGCCTCCCTGTCCTTCATCAGCTCCTGAAGTTCACCCAAATTCATGTGCATTGAGTTGGTGATGCCATCCAGCCATCTCATCCTATGTCATCCTCTTCTCCTCCTGCCCTCAATCCCTCCCAGCATCAGGGTCTTTCCAGTGAGTCAACTCTTCACATGAGGTGGCCAAAGTACTGGAGTTTCAGCCTCAGCATTAGTCCTTCCAATGAGTACCCAGGACCAGTCTCCTTTAGGATGGACTGGTTGGATCTCCTTGCAGTCCAAGGACTCTCAAGAGTCTTCTCCAACACCACAGTTAAAAAGCATCAATTCTTTGGCACTCAGCTTTCTTCAAAGTCCAACTCTCACATCTATACATGACCACTGGAAAAACCATATCCTTGACTAGACGGACCTTTGTGGGCAAAGGAATGTCTCTGCTTTTCAATATGCTATCTAGGTTGATCATAACTTTCCTTCCAAGATGTATCTTTTAATTTCATGGCTGCAATCACCATCTGCAGTGATTTTGGAGCCCCCCAAAATAGTCTGATACTGTTTCCCCATCTATTTCCCATGAAGTGATGGGACCAGATGCCTTGATCTTCATTTTCTGAATGTGGAGCTTTAAGGCAACATTTTCACTCTCCTCTTTCACTTTCATCAAGAGGCTTTTTAGTTCCTCTTCATTTTCTGCTGAAAGAGTGGTGTCATCTGCATATCTGAGGTTATTGATATTTCTCCTGGCAATCTTGATTCCAGCTTGTGCTTCTTCCAGCCCAGCGTTTCTCATGATATACTCTGCATATAAGTTAAACAAGCAGGGTGACAATATACAGCCTTGACGTACTCCTTTTCCTATTTGGAAACAGTCTGTTCCATGTCCAGTTCTAACTGTTTCCTGACCTGCATATAGGTTTCTCAAGAGGCAGGTCAGGTGGTCTGGTATTCCCATCTCTTTCAGAGTTTTCCACAATTTATTGTGATCCACACAGTCAAAGGCTTTGGCATAGTCAATAAAGCAAAAATAGATGTTTTTCTGGAACTCTCTTGCTTTTTCCATGATCCAGCAGATGTTGGCAATTTGATCTCTCATTCCTCTGCCTTTCTAAAACTAGCTTGAACATCTGGAAGTTCACAGTTCACGTATTGCTGAAGCCTGGCTTGGAGAATTTTGAGCATTACTTTACTAGTGTGTGAAATGAGTGCAATTGTGTGGTAGTTTGAGCATTCTTTGGCATTGCCTTTCTTTGGGATTGGAATGAAAACTGACCTTTTCTAGTCCTGTGGCCACTGCTGAGTTTTCCAAATTTGTTGGCATATTGAGTGCAGTACTTTTATAGCATCATCTTTCAGGATTTGAAACAACTCAACTGGAATTCCACCACCTCCACTAGCTTTGTTCATAGTTATGCTTCTTAAGGCCCAGTTGACTTCACATTCCAGGATGTCTGGCTCTAGGTGAGTGATCAGACCTGGTGAGTGATCACATTCCTGGCTCTAGGAGAGTCCAGGAAAGGTCAAAAGGTGATACCATGTGTCCAACCACCTCCCAGATCCTTCTTTCTGGCATCCATCTTGGCTGAAAGAGGCATGTACCACCAGGAAGGACTCTGAATCAGAACATTTAGCTACAGACAACCCAGAAACTAATCCCATCACCATAAACCCCAAGACTGCAAGTCATGAGGCAGAGCAGTTCTCCTGGATTCCCTTACTCTACTGCTCTCCACTTGGGTACACTTTCCAAATAAAATCTCCTGCTTTGTCAGCACATATGCCTCCTCAGACAATTCACTTCAGAGTGTTAGACAAGAGCCCACTTTTGACCCTGGAAGGGGTCCCCTTTCCTGCAACAGTAAGAGATAAATGAATTTACTAACATAGAATCTCAGAATTAGGCAAGACCAGACGGGGACAGCTGCCTCCAGAGGAAATTACACTGAACAAGAAAACCATGTGGGGCTAAGCCCTGGGTGTACCAAAAGTGCCAGTAGAGAAACATTAGAGTGATCTTATGGGGAAATGTCCTTCCTTGAGGATTCTAGAAGTGGCTTTCATGAATGCCTGTTCTTTTCTCTGTGAAGGGTGATCTCTAAATCTTTGGCACATTTGGATTATGGGATAGCAGTAAGAGAGAAATGTAATCCCTCTCTAAAATCTTCACTTTTTTTATGGAGTTCTATACAGGGTAAGTACTCTTGCCTGGAAAATCCCATGGACAGAGGAGCCTGGTAGGCTGCCATCCATGGGGTCACACAGAGTTGGACATGACTGAAGCGACTTAGCAGCAACAGCAGCAGCATACAGGGTAAATGGAATACAAGCTTGTGTTCATAATATAAACTTAGCAAACATAATATTTGATGTTAATTAAAAATAGACTCTGGAGAGAGATACTGAAAGGGTAACATTCTTCCTTAAGACAAAATAAAAATATATTTAAAAAAATAAGATTATATGAGTTTGTATGTAAATACAGGAGATAAAGAAAATAATTTTTTGAGTAATGGGCATTAATTTACCAGTTGTCATATTTCTTTATGTTATGACCCTCTCCTTTAAAATATGTGACCCAAGGTATCATTTCAAACAATGAAACAATGATTATTTGTTATATGTTACAATGCTTATTTGTTACAATGTCATATCCTCGAAGAACTTTTCTTTTTCATTGTATAAGATAGTGCTCCTGGTCATCATCAAGTACTTTCAGGATGTGAATTCATTACAATATTTTAATAAGGATGAAAAATATTCCATTTTGAAGTATGTCCTAAGGGTTCCACAGGCTCTGGTAGCAGACAATAAATTAACAGAAAAAAGGAACTTAACATAGTACTAAGCAGCAAAACAATGCAAATAAGTTACATTGGTTTCATCTTTGATAATATGAGTTAGAAAAATACAATAGGTAATCTGACAGGACTTGTTTTTTCTTTCTTCTGTTAAAATCTTGTGGTGGGTGTGTCTCATTTGGAAAAGGTGAAGGTGAACTCTGTTCCTGCAACTATATTCTTTTATGCACATTTACTCTCATCACCAATTTTTCAAAGAGGTTTCAGAGGCATACAAGACTTTTGCTGACGTATAGCAATAATAATATGTATCCTTCACTGGGCACTTGCTTTGAGAAAAAAAATGTGTTAAGCAGCTTGCATTTAATCTTTCAGCTCTACTACTACTTAAGTACTATTATTCAGTTTAGTTCAGTTCAGTCGCTCAGTCGTGTCCGACTCTTTGTGACCCCATGAATTGCAGCACATCAGGCTTCCCTGTCCATCACCAACTCCTGGAGTTCACTCAGACTCACGTCCATCGAGTCAGTGATGCCATCCAGCCATCTCATTCTCTGTCCTCCCCTTTGCTTCCTGCCCCCAATCCCTCCCAGCATCAGAGTCTTTTCCAATGAGTCAACTCTTCACATGAGGTGGCCAAAGTACTGGAGTTTCAGCTTTAGCATCATTCCTTCCAAAGAAATCCCAGGGTTGATCTCCTTCAGAATGGTCTGATTGGATCTCCTTGCAGTCCAAGGGACTCTCAAGAGTCTTCTCCAACACCACAGTTCAAAAGCATCAATTCTTCAGCACTCAGCTTTCTTCACAGTCCAACTCTCACATCCATACATGACCACAGCAAAAACCATAGCCTTGACTAGATGGACCTTTGTGGGCAAAGGAATGTCTCTGCTTTCAATACGTTATCTAGGTTGGTCATAACTTTCCTTCCAAGATGTAAGCGTCTTTTAATTTCATGGCTACAGTCTCTATCTGCAGTGATTTTGGAGCCCCCAAAAATAAAGTCTGACACTGTTTCCACTGTTTCCCCATCTATTTCCCATGAAATGATGGGACCAGATGCCATGATCTTCATTTTCTGAATGTGGAGCTTTAAGCCAACCTTTTCACTTGCCTCTTTTACTTTCATCAAGAGGCTTTTTAGCTTCTCTTCACTGTCTGCCAAAAGAGTGGTGTCATCTGCATATCTGAGGTTATTGATATTTCTCCTGGCAATCTTGATCCAGCTTGTGCTTCTTCCAGCCCAGCGTTTCTCATGATGTACTCTGCATAGAAGTTAAATAAGCAGGGTGACAATATACAGCCTTGACGTACTCCTTTTCCTATTTGGAACCAGTCTGTTCCATATTCAGTTCTAACTGTTGCTTCCTGACCTGCATATAGGTTTCTCAAGAAGCAGGTCAGGTGGTCTGGCATTCCCATCTCTTTCAGAATTTTCCACAGTTTATTGGGATCCACACAGTCAAAGGCTTTGGCATAGTCAATAAAGCAGAAATAGATGTTTTCCTGGAACTCTCTTGCTTTTTCCATGATCCAGTGGATGTTGGCAATTTGATCTCTGATTCCTCTGTCTTTTCTAAAATGAGCTTGAACATCAGGAAGTTCACGGTTCACGTATTGCTGAAGCCTGGCTTGGAAAATTTTGAACATTACTTTACTAGCATGTGAGATGAGTGCAATTGTGTGGTAGTTTGAGCATTCTTTGGCATTGCCCTTCTTTGGGATTGGAATGAAAACTGACCTTTTCCAGTCCTGTGGCCACTGCTGAGTTTTCTGAATTTGTTGGCATATTGAGTACAGCACTTTCACAGCATCATCTTTCAGGATTTGAAATAGCTCAACTGAAATTCCATCATCTATTATCCTCCCTTTATCAAAAATGACTTAAAAATAAACTCAAAAAATTTACATAACTTTTCAAGCACAACACCACTAAAAAGAGTCAAAGACAGGATTTTAAACTCTTGTTTGTTTGGCTCCTTAGCCATCCATATGACAGTGGATCCCAAATTATTGACTAAGGCATAAACAAATAGATACACTAAGGAATGGATAGAAAACGTTAAGAAACACAGTTTTAAATTTATCTCATCCTTTAAGTTTTCTATTTTTGAGTATGTTTTGGAAAACAAATGACATATTAGTAAAGTTATATATATATATATTTATTTATACATAAATTTAGTATGTTAGCTCAATTTTTGTTATTTTTTTAAATTGATATGAATACATGATCAATGATACTTGGAGAGTGGCTCTAACCAACCGGTTGTATTTGCAGAAGTAACAAAATAAGTGTTTGAGGTTTATAGTACCTCTTTCTGGTTATTCACTTTCTGACATCCTCACTTCCTTAATCTCTAGGCAGCCAGTATCCTTGTGCTATGTGCCAGACATCAAGCATCTGTTTATGACTTTGGTTTCCCATAACAGACTCCTTTCAAGTTTAGGTTTTCCCCTCTTGCGCTATTTCCTCTAACTCAGTCATCAAGCTTGCCCTTCCCTCAATGCTGCTGCTTGAATTTCAGTGGAAAACAAATGATTCATCAATGTGATCACACAGATTTCTGACCAGTAATGATGTGACTTCTTTAGGATATCTATATTTAGAGTGAGGTTTTTTGCATCAAATAAAACTCAGAACGAAGAGTAGAGGGAAACTCATTCTTTACCTTTATTTCTTTACTCAAAGATAAAGATTATCAATGGCTTAGAATATGTAAAGGACTTTAGAAATGTGTGTTTTTGAGAGATGTTTTCACTTCGTAATGCTGGTGAAATTATATAAAACACACATTTTAAACACATGACATTAAATTTATTTTTTCTTTAAACCAGGGGTTATCCTGGATGCTGTTCTCCTTCATATTCATCTTTTCTTGAATGACTACTTTTTGTATTTTGCATGTGAAATTTCATAATTTTTGTGTGAAAAGACAGTAGTATATTTACCATTTAAAAAATTCAAACTTGTCAAAGACTCAATGAAGAACATTCTTATCCATATCTTTTGCATGACAGGAATTAGCTTCCAGTCTTTTAAGGTCTTAGAAGAAAGACTACAATCTCTTTGAAATAGCAGTACTACATCAGTTTATATTAGTTGTGAAAACAATCCCTGGTCTGAAATGAAAATAAAAACTAGATATTTTATATATTTTGGCTCCTGTGAATCCTCTTTACTTATAAATTCACCTCTCTGGAGGGATACTGTATATAATACACAGGTGAAGACAGAATTTTTTCTACCTTGTCTATGGAGAAAGAGAGCAGAAGAAAACAATGGACACTGTTAAAAAAAAAAAAGGTTATAAAGAATGTGAGTGAATCTAGTTTGACTTGGTAGGAATCTAGTGACTTGCTAAATCACTTGCAAAATTTTGATTTCAATGTAATTTTATTCATTTTGTTTATGAAAAATGAACATATTCATTGCCATGCTTTCAGATGGCATCAGTGTTATTGCACTGATTCATCTCAGCAAGCACTTTATCCTAGCACTCCAGATTAAATACAGCAGGCTCAAAGAATTGACAAAATATTCCCACATGAGGCTTTTCTCAATTCCAAATTTATGGTATGTCAGAAAGTTAGACTACAGCGTCAAGCATAGAAATTAACAGTTAGTCTTGGGATGAAACAACACAGATGTTGAAGTGTTGAATATTGTGCATTAAGTAAACATAATGAATATGTGGTAAATTACACTAGAAACCTATTTCAAAATTCAATTGCTGTATTTGGGTGTCTTTGTATCAAAATATGAACTACATTAATTTTGTAGGTATGTTCCAATTACTTACTCATTTCTTTCTCTGCTTCTTCAAAAAGATCAAACAACTTAAAAGCATAGAAACATTTCTTCTGACATATCCATAACTTTAGTACTTTGAAACTTAAAACATTGATATTTAAGTCAATTAATTTTATGCCTTAGAAGAGGTAGACGAATTTTAAGTAACTGCAGTTCTTTACAGAATAATTCTGCCTTTTTGATATGGTATCATTTATCATTAAAATAACAGTTTGCATGTGTGAATCTGTATATATTATATAGTTCAGTCTACTCTTGGATAAATTGGAATTGAAAATAAATCATTCTGTAGCCAGTCTCTCTAGCAAAAATTGATTTATCTGCATTTATTTATTGAATGAGAGGTTAATTATCTCCACTTTTTTGTGGTTGCAATTTATAAAATTCTGTGTTGAGCATATTTGTCATCTCATTATTTTATACTATTATCTTGTTTGCTGCAAACTTTTTCCTGCTGCCAAAAAATATTACACACACACAAATCAAAAGAAACAAAAATTATTACATGCAAAAAGAGTGATTTATTGATGTGTTGTTGGTGCAGGATACATTAATAAAAAACAAGTTTTGAAAATACAAAAACATACTAGAATAATAGCAAAGAATCAACGATAATGGAAATCATCAGTAACTGTTGAAATGAACATGACTTTATATATATATATATATTTTAATTTATTCAATTTACATGTGAAGCTTTATAAAACTAGAATTTATATAAGGGGATAAGGAAAGTACAAGCAACACTATAAATTCAAAACATCAGTTATTCTATATTTTTGATTTTGAAATAAACCCAAGAATCCATTTCACACAGACTCAGATTTAAATGTTATGACAGAATGGGTTAAGAAGTTTTTCACGAATGAAAATCAAATCATTAAAAGGTATTTTCCCAAAGTAAGAAGCAGTCTGGTTTGCAGTAGACATTTTAAGATGAGTTTTCTTTTTGTGGTCTTCTGCCTTGGGGAAAAAACGGAATACCTGTGACTGATTCATGCTGGTTAATGTAAGGCAAAACCATCACAATATTGTAAAGCAATTATCTTCCAAATAAAATAAATTGATTAATTAAAACTAAACAATCTAAAAAACCTTTCTTCAGTCCCTTATAAAAATTCAGTCAGTTCAGTTCAGTTCAATCACTCAGTCATTTTCAACTCTTTGCGACCCCGTGAATCGCAGCACTTAATCTCTATCAATAAGGCAAGCTTGGCACATTATCTCCATGGGAGGTAATAATATATTTACTTTTATAAACTAGCAAAGAACACACTGATCTTTTGTGAATTTAAATCAGTTTACTTAAAAATGATAGTTTCTTTACAATTAGTGAATGAATATTGATACATTATCATTAAATAAATCCATACTTGATTCAGGCTTCCTTCAGTTTTACTTAATGCTCTTTTTCTGACATTTATGTTTAGTTGTCATTTCTTTAGACTCCTCAAGGCTGTCACAGTTTCTCACTTTTGTTTTGGATGATCTTGACTCTTTTGAGAATTACTGGTCAGACATTCTATATAATGGCCCTCTATTTGAATTTGTCTGATATTTCCCTCATAAATAGACTGAGGTTACCAGTTTCTGAGAGGAAGGCCAAAATGACAAAATGCCTTGTTCATATTAAGAGGATAAACTGAGTGGGCTTCCCAGGTGTTATTCATGATAGAGAACCCACCTGTTAAAGTAGGTAGACATAAAAAACACAGGTTCATCCCTTGGTCTGGAAGATTCCCTGGAGGAAGGCGAGGCAAGCCACTCCAGTATTCTTGCCTAGAGCAGGCTGCAGTGCACAGGGTCGCAACAAGCTGGACATGAAAAGCAACTTAGGATGCATGCAAGGGTGCATAAATGATTTTCACTGCTAATGTTGACCTTGACCGTCCTATGAAGCAATGCTTCTCATATGTCTCCATCATACAGTTACTCTCTTTTTACTCCCCTTCCCATGCATGCATGTGTTCTATACCATATTCTTTAGAAGGAGGTTGCAATGCCTAGAGCATCTTTAAGGACTGGGAAGTCATACTCTTCTTCCTTTAGGTTATAGTAGTTTCAGAAATTATTTGGAATACTCCCATATAGTATATTTGTCTCTTCTCTCAGATTTACTTATTTATTTATTCAATTATTGGTTTATATCAATATGGAATCATGGATATCTGTTTTATGTCTTGGCATACAATCCAAATACTCCAGTACTATTTTATTTGTTGTTCTTTCAAGTTTTTCTGGTTTTGTCCATTGAAAATTCTTTCAGATAGCTCCTGTGTCCTTTTGACTTTCACTCATTGATGTGCTTTATTATTATTATTATTGAGCACTTTCTAACACTGCAATATCTTTGACACTCATATTATACATTAGTATCCCTGTCTTAGAATCAGTCATTTCTCCAAGAAATTGTTTTCTTTAATTGAAGAATGGTTGTAAAAATCAAACACGGGATGCTAGATGTCTTTGCTTTTGCTGGGATTTCACTGCTATTAGTCCATTTTCATAGACAAAGTAAGGAAATACATATGTGTGTACTAGCCCCTATATATACATATATATTCATAAAGATTTTTATATGCAACTATCTGTATATAAGAAGCCTTTTGATAAAGGTGAAAAAGGAGAATGAAAAAGCTGGTTAAAATTCAACATTCAAAAAATAAAAATCATGGTATCTGGTCCCATCATTTCATGGGAAATAGTTTGGGAATAAGTGGAAACAGTGACAGATTTTATTTTCTTGGGCTCCAAAATCACTGTGAATGGTGACTGCATCCACAAAATTAAAAAAAAAAAAAAACACTTACTCCTTAGATGAAAAAC